>CAJNJA010011180.1:0-13533 GCA_905231915.1 Symbiodinium necroappetens | reverse complement strand
TTTTCAAAATTTGAAAATCCTTAAAATTTTGAAAAACAGTGGATTTTTCAAAATTTTAAGGATTTTTCAAAATTTTATGGCTTTTTCAAAATTTGAAAAAACATTGTATTTTGTGAAGCGTTCCCGTTTCCTGGCCCAAGGCATGCGTCAAATAAGACATAAAGGTCCTACGTACATAGGCTTATAGGGTTTATAGGGTTTAGGGTTTGATGTACATGAACCCTAAAGCCTAAACCCCTAAGCCCTGGTCGTATGGAGCCCTATCAGGAACTACATGACCCTGTTTACTCAGGCAAGGTTCAAGTGCCATGTCTTTGTGGACACGGGCGAAGCCCTGAACCAAAAGGCTTTCCCTGTGCAGCTCACTTTCATTTTGCCGTTGAGGGCCCATTCTTTTGAAAGCAGGTCGAAGCCCTAACCCTTCAGGTATCTACTATATAGGGCCCTAGGGGCTCTAGTACCCTATATATAAATATAAATATATATATATAGAGAGAGAGAGTAGGTACCTGGAGGGTTAGGGGTCGAATGGTTTGGGGGCGTTTTGAGTCGGCAGTTGGCGAGGCCACTCTCTGCATGCTAACGGCTTGAACCTAGCTCGGAGACTTTAAGGGCCCTAAACGCTAAAGGTAAACCCTAAACCCTAAACCCTAGGGGTAGACCCTAAAACCTGAAACCTAAGGGTAGACCCTGAACCCAATTTCTCCTGCAGTTATCGTATGGGAACCCCTACAAGGCAAACAAAGTGCACAGGCATATAGGTTCGGATCCGATCGACACCCTAACGTTTATAGATCTTTAGGGTTTAGGGTTTAGTATGCCCAAAGAGCCCTGCAACAAAAACGAAACAGCAATCTGAAGCAATCCTATCACAGGTGCATGGAGCCTTAGGCCTCAGGGTAAGCTTGGGGTCTGCGGTTCAGGGGTCCTCCTCAGACTGTTTCAGGAGCCCAAGCCAGCAATGCCAAACGGATGCTCGCGTCTAGGGTGCTAGCCACAAGGACTGCAAGCCTTAGAGGGGTAAAGGAGGATGGGGGTGTGGTAACGGACTATACTTCCAGGCCCTCCCCCTGCCTGCCTGGGTCCTTATGATTAGGGTTCCTCTATCGTTGTGGCCGTGAGAACGTTTGTGGCTGTTCCTGTCGGCGAAGGAAGATCGCTAGGACCTCTAGGCTTCGCTAGGGGCTTCGGACTCCGAAGCAGCTGCTCCTTGAATGCTTGCAACCGGCATTCCTTGTGCATCGACAGCACGTTGAATCATGGCACGTCCTCGTGCCGTAGCTGCCGTTCTCAGAACAACCGAACGTCACTCGTGTTCGCACATTTCTTCGGCCTGAGCGGTCTCTTCGGCACTCTCTGGTGCCGGTGTTTCCGGCACCTCTGTATCTGACATCTCCAAAGCAGCCGCCAAAGCTGTCTTCGGTGGCGGTCCAGGCAGCACAGGAACCAACAACCGCAGTTGGCGGGGCACTCCAATTCGCCACACCTGATTCTGCATCCTGGGATCCACTCGTTGTACTCCCGGCTGCCTCTTTGGGCACGAGGTTTCGGACACCAAGTTTAGGCTTTAGGGCTTCAGGGTTGAGGGGTTTGGGGTTTAGGCTGACATACAGGCATGCCGTAGTACGAAGCTAAGTTTCTTGCAAGAACCTCAAGGCCTTTTCCCGCCAGCCCAAACCGTCTCGAGATGCACGCACCACAAGCGCTCGAGGTAGGTCCAAGTGAAGATCACGCACCTCAGGCTTGAGAATTTCGATCCATGTGCAGGGAGCTGACGGTCGGCATTGAACAACAATCATTCAATCACGGCTTGGGGGGAACGTCGAATCCACTGAATTGCTCTGACTCTTCTTACATTACGCCCCGCAGGTTCCCGTGCACAGTTTATGTTGAGGATCTCACTAGGGGAGTGGGAAGAGCCAAGCAAACGTATCCGGCTGTTGTGAATCTCAGAAACAAAAATCATGTTCCATCAACCAATATCCTGACCTTACGCCTTCAGTAGCCTCAAAGATCACGTTTTGCCAGCTTGGCTTCAAACCCAAGTGATGGATGGCAAACAGAAGAGGTTTAGGCTTTAGGGGTTTAGGGTTTATAGGGTTTAGGGTTAGGGGTTTAGGGTTTAGGGTTTAGAGGTTTTCAAGTATATAACCGAACCTAACGCAATAAGCTTGCCTTCGGCAGGTTGATGGTTTAGCTTTACGACTTTACGGTTCAGGGCCAGCCTGGCTGTTAATCGTAAACCCAAACTCTAGAAGTCAAATGAAGTAACAAAGGTTCAGATGCAACCACTATAACACTTAACCCTGCACGCTAATCCGATCGCTGGTGTCGGTCGCTTCTGCTTGCTATAGGCCCTGACTTGTAGTAGCATTTCTTCCGGGTGCGTGTTATTTTTATGAATAGTTGATCCTAGCCATGAAATAGGGTTGGGGTTTAGCTAGACCAGAGGGTCCTGTGTACTGTTCTGGGGGATACATGCCTAACTCACAATAGTACTTCCTCTTATAGAAACCCTCATTACATTCTACTACACAGGTACATAGGACCCCTTTTGCCTAGCGATTTGGGAACTCTGGATCCAGGTACAGTTCCCGGGTTTTGCGGTATAGAACACGAAGGGATCGGCTGCTGGACGTCTAGTTTGCAATACATCAAAATACACGTAGGTAATTGCGCTTCTTCGGGTGCTCTTTGTCTCAGAGGTCTCTGGCCCAAAACCTAAATTGAAAATAGGGGTTTGGTGTCTATTAATTACTGTATGGTTGCAATATCAATATTGAGTTAATTATTCAGACCTCCTCACTACACCTGAACCCTAAGCCCTAAACCCCAAACCCACAAAGAAGGACGAGCTTCAGAAGTTGGAGGTCGGATGAAGATCGTAATGCTTCCATCAGCCAAGCTTTTGTGAAGTTGGAGGCCTGCTCAAGCGCTCGACATCCCCGCCAAGGCACATCGTGTCACACTTTTCCAGAAACTTTTCCAGCAGTCCGATGCCCAACCTTGACGAAGTCGGCATAGGCATTGGGTTTAGGGTTTAGGGTAGGGTTTTAGGTTTTCTTTCAGGTTTGACAGCAGCAGGGTGTCCTGGCTTCTCATAGGGGTTTAGGATCTATTCAGCGGTCATGAGGAGTTTGGTTGACAGCTCCTTTAAAGCCAGGGGAACTCATCCTCAACAACCGCAGACCTGCGTCGACACTTCTCACCTTGAAACACCTAAATGGGTTGGAGCCATCCCAAAAGCACTACTGTCATTCCGGAATCAGGTAGAACAAAACGACGGATGGTCTGGTTGGAACCTGGTTACGCCTGTGGACTCTGTTGGACTGTCTCTAGCGAACATGGTCAGTGTCAGTGCCGAGAGCTTGCGCTTTGCAGTTCGACGGAGAGAGGAGGGCTTGCGGCTTGGCATCAACCGTAAAACCCCCAAACCTTTGCCTCACGTGCCCGGTTCGATAACCTGGGACTCCTGAATTCTGAATTTGCGACGCCAGGAGGGTTTGGGTTTCAGGGTTAGGTTAGGTGTTATAGGGCTCGGGAGGCAGAAATACCAGCCAGAAACGACGGCATGACTGTAGCCTGAACGTGAAATGCCTGGTAACCCAGCCCTAAGGGTAAAAGCCACCACTATTCCAAGCTTTCAGCGCCGGCTTGCGATTTCAACTCCGGAATGTCTTGGTGGATGCAAGCCTCTAAACAGGTTTGAGCTTTGGAGGTTTGGGGTTCAAGGCTTTGGGTCGGGTCCAAGTGGGTAGGTCTCGAAAATAGAGTCCCTTTTAAGTCCCCAAATGAGTACGGGACCCTATTTTAGAGAACTCGCGTTTACATTCGAAAGCGGTGTTGGATATGTGCTAAACCTTCTACTTGAACCTAGCCTGTGTTGAGCCTCCCTGTGACTAACTCAGTTGCTTTCCCCAAAGGGTCCTAGGTACTGTTATGGGGATACTTTCCCAAATCATAATAGTAATTCCGAATATAGAAACCCTACATTCTACTATATAGGTACTTTGGAGCCTTTGGGTTCTTTACTTCGGACCCCAGTTCGCTTCAGCGCTCGGTTTGTGGGAACCGCGACACCTTCAACCTTGCGTATTCGAAAGTTACATGCAGGCTGTTCAACATAGAACTCCACAAATCCGAAAACCCCGAATCCTACCTAGAACCCCGTAGTCACCGAATTACGAAGCCCGAAAACCCTCTAGGCTTTAGGCCATAAACATCCATGAACTACAACCCTTAGACAAAGAATAATTCGGTGCCGTGCGAGCTGGAGCTGGGCACCTTGTCGATCCAGAAGGAGGTGTTGCCCCAGTCAGCCAAAGTGCGGTGCTCTTGTGCGTAGTCCTTAGAGCTTGAAGGTTTCAGAGAGCTGGGGACAACGCAAAACAAAAATCTGTCACAGCTGAAGATAATGGCTGTAGCATTACCCTCACCCTGACTAGCGACTGCATCCGTCATACATCCTGACCGTGCACCCTAAGCCCTTGGTGCGCAAACCTGCTCCGGACAGAAGCCTGAAAGCTGCGGAATCTGAAACCCAGTCAATCAAACAAACCCGCATACCCTAAACCCTAACCCCTAAACCCCTAAACCCCTAAACCCCAGAAGTCTGCGGTAAGCGGTTCATTCCCTGAAGCCAGCCCTCTCTTTCCCTGGCTTCTGACCTTGGCCATGACGGCCAGTGTGGTCGACTTGATCTCGGAATAATCCACACCTGACAGCATCGAAAGGAAGGATGGGTTTAGGGTTTAGGGTTTTGGTTTAGGGTTTAGGGTTTAGGGTTTTGGTTTAGGGTTTAGGGTTTAGGGGTTAGGGTTTAGGGGAGGAGGGAGATAAAGAAGGGAGCAAGACTTGTAGTCGGTGTATGAAAGTTTAAAGGGCTTAGTGAAAAGGCGAATTTTGTAGAGGCAACTCCATTTTTAGGTGCACATAAAATGACTCTATACTTACAACATCCTACACCTCACTCAACCCCAAAACACTTAAGCAAAACCCTAGGCCCTAAGCCCTCAACCTAAACCAAAGCCCGAAAATCCTAAACCGTAAAACCCCAAAACCCACGGTCTCTCTCATAAAGCTTACGGCTTAGGAATTAGGGAGTTTCCGGAGTTTGGGGGGTTTAGGGTTCAGGAGGTTTAGGGTTTAGGGTTTACCCTAAACCCTAAATTGCCCTGAACCCTAAATAAGCCCTAAACCCTAAACCCTAAACTGCCTTAAACCCTAAACCCCTCCCCTAAGCCTAAACCCTTAACTGCCTTAAACCCTAAACCCCTGAACCCCTAAACCTAGGGTTGCGCCTTGCCCCATGCGGTCTTCCCAATCATCTGGAGGAGACCAACTGTGGCCTCGTCTCGAGCTCTGGGAAACCCTGGAAACACTGCTGATGGTAGAAATCCTACACTACCTTAAGGACCCTAAACTGTAATCCTTATTATGGGTATTGCAGGATTTATATCATCAACCGAGGGACCCTTGATCTGATTTGTACATCTGTAACCCTAGGGCTCAACATTCGCTTGAAACCTGGTATACTTAGCTTGGTCCTCGGTCCCACAAAGCTTGAAACATGAGCCCTTCAAGCCTCAGGGACAACGTAAAAAATCCTGAACATATGGTCCCTATGCATACGCTTCATACGGCATATACTCCTTACTGAACGATTCATGGGGTTTTGCTACACTAAGCCGAAACTGTAGCCACAAGACTTGCAAAATAGTAGGCTATCGGACCCTAACCCCTAAAACCTAGACCCCAAACATAATAGCTTGTGGGATCCACAAGAACACCTTCTGGAGAAGCGACTCCCCATAAAGTTCGATGCTCTGAGATCTTTGAGATTTTGCTGGGACAGACGAAAGGCCCCCCACATCGGGGCCTTAATAGTTAGAATAGGGTTCTGGGTTATTTCGTACTATACTTATAATAAGGAATACCCAAAGTAGTATTGGTAATTGTTTAGGCCCTGACATTAAGTCTTAAGTACCGAATACTGGTTACTGTAAGGCTCACTATGGGGCTTTATAGGCTGTAGGACGTATACAGTTGAAGGTTGCCGGAAGGGTCCCAAGTACCTTCAGAATCGAAACTAGGCTCCATATTAAGAACTACTGTCATGGTCTATGTACCGGTTTATTTAAATGTTCCCCCACATAGAACCTTTGGGAAGCGATCCATGTGGCAACAGCCTCCATATTGCTCCAAGTCACTGACAAACACGTCCACTGCCTGTCGCGAGTGGCGGGCTTTCGGTAAGGTTTACCTGTAACCCCAAAACCTACAAAAAATAGTAGGTTATGACCCTTAATCATGGGGTAGAACCCTTAAAACGGTAGGTGGTTGGATACCCAGGTAGCATCTTGAGAGGTCGAAGGCTTATGCAGTCATTGCAACTGAGGGTAAACGCAGACTGACACGATTGAACCTCTTGCCTGACGAAGTGTAACAGCGCCCACTGGTGGCGATAACACCGTCCCTTGGTAGAACCCCCTGGATTTATGACTTGTTGACGGTAATTTAAAGTTAGGGTATTTGAAAGGCCCACAATAGGTTAAACCCAACCGCGAAGTTGGTCTGCAAGACATGTCAAGACTCTACAGCAACCCCTGAACCCTAAACAAACCAAAAACCCCAAACTAACCCTAATCATAAGGAAACCATAAATCCTAAACGACTATTACAAAAGCACCTATAGAATAAATGAGTAATCCTAACGGCTGTTACAAAAGCACCTATATAAATTGTAAGCCGCCGCCTGTGCATCTTGCGAGAGCGCATAGTGTCGGCCATCGCCTGTAGAGGAGCCTTGGCATCCACAGACTCCAGTGGTATATGATATATGAGTATAATATGTATATATATATATGTATATATGTATATATGTATATATGTATATATGTATATATGTATATATGTATGTATGTATGTATGTATGTATCCATGTAGGTATGTAGGCATACATGTATGTACATATAAGAATTTATATATGTGCTTGTTGAAGCTATGTATGTACTCCTTGAACTGTTCATTGATTTCTGTGTACGCAAAAGTCCATACTAGCGAACATGTGTATGTGCAGGAGCACCGGTGTCTAGAAACATGTACGTATGTGTACACATGTACATACATGCAAACATTCATGCCTACGTTCATGCAAACATACATACATACATACATACATACATACATACATACACACAGGCATGCATGCATGCATGACTGCATATACGCATACACATACATAGAGAGAGAGAGAGAGATGTGAACACATATGTGCATATATAAGTACTATTATCTTGTATTATATTATACCGCATGATATTACAATATATTTCATTATATTGTGTTATATAGTATTCATAATATATTATACTATATTAAAATTCTACTATACACATATAGATATACATATGTATACATACATATATGCATATGCATATATTTTTAGAGGGCCTTAGAAGCAGGTGATCTTTGGTTGCGAGCTTGACGTCTTGCAACCCTTAACGACGCGAGGGTTCTAGACAGGGTTCTGGCTAGGCTCAGGGCCAAGCCTCCAATACCTTGAACCCCTCTCTCCCATGACCTGAATGTGTCCGGTCTAGGGCCTACCCTGAACCTGAATTAAATCCTAGAGCCTAAACCCTAAACCCCTAACCCCGAACCCCAACAAAAATCAAAACAAGTCAAGGTGCTCCAAAAATCTCTGCACGCTGCTAATGTAGAGTCACACCAGGCTGCTGCCACATCTGCGATCAGTGGGAATTAGGGTTTAGCGTTATAGAGTATAAGATGACGGGTTTATGGCTTGGGGTTCAGCTCGGAGGTAGTAGGGCTCGGGGCTTAGAATTCTGTGGTTTGCCTTTAGGGCCTTTAGGACATGTCTGACAGTTCAAGCGTAGACTTCTGTGGTTTGAGTGTTGTTGTTGTTGTTGTCGCTGCATGTTGCTGGAGCTGTCAAGGTTCAGCCGCACGGAGGACAGGAGAATTGACAACCTGCGATGGTAAGCGTGGAGTAATTAGCCCATTGTGCAGTCGACACTGCATCTTTTTGCCGCCAATGCTGCTACTACCCCGTGCTCTTGTGATGACGATGCTGCTTGTTCTTGCCCAAGGAAAAAGGAGACGATTTAACCCCGTGCAAACTCAAAAATGCGTCTGGAAGCAAAAGTTGAACAGAGAACTCCTGCTGCCATAAACGCTTTAAACACCAAACATTGGAGGTAAGCCCTAATCCCTCAGACCGCCCTTAACCCTTAACTGCAGGACTTTGACTCAAAAAACCGAACGACGGGACCCTTGAACGCTAAATGCCACAACAAAGAAGCCCGTACCATGCGGAATGTATTTTAGAGTACGGCCATAGTTGTGCTTTTCCTGGAGGGGTAACTACAGGGAAAGCAGTGTTTGACTGTTAATGGGCGGGGGATCCACCCGAGGTATGGGTTTTGTTATGAGCACGTCACGCTTTGCCATGCGCGATGAAACAGAAACAACAGACGGGTGCCGTTACTCTCACGGGATCGACAGAACAAGACCCTCAACAAAGATCCCACACTTACACGACCCTTGTAACAACCCTACCTAACGCAAATCTATATACTTCATGCCCTAGCCGGTCCAAGAAATTGCCCGAACCCTGGTACATCCTTTCTAACTCTGTATGCACCAGAGGCCCGAAACCTACTATCTAAACCCTACGTAAAGGCGTAAGGGCCTCGAATACTCCTTGTGGAAGCCTTTTAAGGAGCCCTTACTGCAACCCTATTCTAAATGACTAATGCCCCTGTACCCTAAACCCTAAACCGGAGACACAAAAAAAAAAAAACAAGCCTATACGCCCCTAAACCCGTAAACCCTAACACTGACACCCCGAAGTCCACAGCCCTAAACCCCGAAACCCTGAGATTTGGAGTTTGGGATCCGGAGCTGGGGCAAGGCACGTCTGGCGGGAGTTCCCCGCAGAAGAACATCCTGACGAAACTGGATGTGTAGAGTTCGGGGGAAAGGGTGGCCTAGACCCTAAACCCTGAACCCCTAAACCCTGAAAGGGTAGGGCTAGGGTTTCGGGGTTTAAAGCGACTGAGAAGGGTTTGACAAGCCCGGAGGTCCGCAGCAAGCTCCAGAAGACCGTATGTCTTAAGTGTTCGATACTTCTGTTGATGGCACAAATCCGGCATTACCTTAAGGACCCTGAACTGAGGAATTATCGTCTATATACCCTATTATGGGTAATGCAGGATTTATATCATCAACCGTTTCAACGATGAGTCTGGCATTTGGAACCTCTAGCCGGCAACACATTCTACAGACTCCTGAACCCATAAACCCTACAACTCAACCCTGCAGACCCTAAGCGAAAGAGTAGATTTTTGGTTGGGTTCTAGGCCTAAGGCACTTGAGTCTAAAGCTTTGCACCAACTCTCAAGCTCTGTGGTCTGTGGCCCTAGACCCTAAACCCCAAAGTTGATGATATAAATCCTGCACTATTAAGAACCCTAAACTATGGGATTTATGGTGATATTATGGGATTTATGGTGATATTATGGGATTTATGGTGATATTATGGGCCATGCAGGATTAACGCAGGATTTATATCATCAACGGTTCTAAGAGCCACCAACTCCGTAGGGAGCCCCCAGTCAGGCAAACAAGGTATTGGGAGACTATGAGAGGGGGGCCTCAATACCCAACGGGTCCTAAAGAGCCTGTAGAGGTTCCTTGAAGGGTTTAGGGTTTTCGGTTTCCTGCCGGGGTTCCTAACTGCCTATATAGCGGAAATCGAATGTAGGGTTTCTATAATAGGTAATAGGAATTGCTATTCTGGTTTAGTATAGGTACTTAGGACCCTTGGCGATAACTAATTAGAATAGGGTTTCGCCATGTTTCGCCTCCTTTATGGTATAAAATAAGAAACCCTGAAGAAGCATTATTGGCTCCTTATTTCGGCCTCTATGTTACACATGGTGGCCCTCCTCCAACGGGGGAAATTGATATGACACCTCCTATTTGCACAGGAAGGGTTGGGGGTTTCGAGCTCCATGCATAGGCGGCTAGGGCCCTAAATGGTGTCCGGGATTTTCGGATGGAGAAGTTCCAGCTCCAGCTCCTGTTTCCCTAAAATGGTTGGCAGACCCAAGGCTCCGGTCATAGTTGCAGTCCAGGGTCGCACCTTCAACTCTAAAGCGCTGAAGCCCTGGAGTCAACCCTAAAGAACTATACACCCTGAAACACTACAAGTCCTAAAGCCCTAAACCCCAAAACAGCAGCAACCGTAGTTGCGACAAACATGGAGAAGCAGTTCTCTCGACCAGGGCCCGCTTTTCGCATTGGCTACGTGGCACGCCCTCACAACAGCAGGCTCGATCAGCTCCCTAATGGTCCATGTACCCATATAGTATATACTTAGACCCTAAAGTACCTAAATAGGAACTACATTAAGGCCAATGTATATGCTGTATGAGTACGTGGACCCTTAGGGGCTTGTCGCAGCCTCTCAGGCAGATGAAACCACTCACGGCAGCTACCGACAAGGGAGGCGATGAAGCCGCTCGTGGAGAATGCTCGCGCTCCGGCTTGTGCTGATAATGTCTTTGCTAACGTGGAACTCGTAGCATTGTTATAGATGATGAGTTGGACAAACGAATGCCAACCTGATACCTGAGCCGAAGTCCTGAAACTCGACAGTTTTCCCTCTGATCCAATAGGCCCAGAGCTTTTCTGCTTCCAGAAGGTCTTCAGACCATTTAGAGCAGGCAGAACATAACCCCAAACCCTAAACCTTAAAACGATTGGTTAAGGTCCAAACCCTAATCCCTAAACCCTTAAACCCTAAACCCTAAACCCTTAAACCCTAAACCCTACACCCCTATACCCTAAACCCTAAACCGGGAGTCTGTCCTGCATCGCCTCCGGACCGGAACGGACTTGATCCAATTTCCTGACTTGCAACCACTATGGCTTGGCTGAAACCCCAAGCGTCCACCCCATATCAGTGTACGTAAGCTACAGGCGCGGACCCTTATAGGGACGCGAGAACCATAAACCCAAAAATGGCAGAGGTTTCGATTTTGGGGTGTAGATTAGTTCTGCTACGCAGCCACAAGGCGGCATGTGGGTGTCAACCTCGGTTCTGTATATCTAGGTTCCTGAGCTAGCCCTTAATAATAATGGTACCCTTTTAACTTAGGGCACCATACAATAAAAAGGGCACGAGGGTACTATGCCGGAACCTAGATATCGAGATGTCGGCTTCAGAAGTGCCAAGACAAGACAAGCATGACACGACAAGGAACCTATCAAGGGAGCGCCCGCAAAGCTGCACACGTATCTGCTGTCGGAAGCTGCGGATCCAGGTTCGGGTTGCAGGCTTTAAACTTTAGGGTTTAGGGTTTTGGGGCTTGGCATTTAGGGAGTGCATCAAGGTTGAACTGGGGATATCACTACAAAATTGCAGCCACAGTAATACTCATATTTTTTTAAAAGGCATTACAATATATATACATATAAATATAAATATAAATATAAATATATATATATATGTATGTACATACATACATACATACATACATACATACATACATACATATACATAAACATAAACATATACATATACAAATATATATATATACACGCATGGTTTAGGGTTTACGGGTTTAATAGTTATTTGTCAGAATGATGGCGCTCCTGTGGGTATATTCTTGCTGCCAGATCCACTCGGATATGATGACATACGGTTGATGATATAAATCCTGCATTACCTGAAGGACCCTAAGCTATGGGAATTATGGTATATTCCTTATTATGGGTAATGCAGGATTTGTATCATCGACCGTAATTACTGATTTGCATCGGTGAGCATCAACCCATCATTTCTGCAGCTTGACGGGCCAGGTGCCTAGATCCTAGAGCATGATATGGGGCTTGAGGAATATGGCTTCGGGGAAAAAGGTACGTGAAATACTATCATGATAAGGAAGCCTGAGGAAAAGTAGCATTAATTGTTCAGGCCCCCTTCTTTTCTGGGCGCCAGCGCGAGCGTTGCTGCAGTATGGTCGAACAAACCAGACAAATTAATACAGAACGAGAGTAATCATTCACAGAGAATGATGAACCAGAATGTCCTTAAACTCTTACATGACGGTAGCTGATAGCTGCGCAAACCTGAACCCTAGATTGTAAACCCTAGACTATCCTAAACCCCGAAACCCGATACCCTAAACAAGCTGTAACACCCGATCACCTCGAGTTTTATTCGAGCCGAGAGTCCGATTTGCTTCTGAAGCCATGGCCGGGTCAATGTGCCTTGAGATTGATCCCATATACCAGGTATATATATATATATGTAAAGATGTAAATAAGCATGTAGGTTTAAATCTAATTGCTTTATGCATTTCCACTTCTCTCTCTCTCTCTCTCTACACACACACATATATATATAGATATATAGATATAGATATATATATATACACACATAGTGCATGTATGTATATATATATATTTACATACATACATATATATATACATACATGCATACATACACACACATACATACATACATACATACATACATACGTACCTACATACATACATACATACATACATACATACATATGAATATGTATACACACATACATATATATATATGTATATGCGCATGTGGCTAGGGTGTATATACACACATACATTGCGGATTTAGATGGCTTTGTGTTTTCAGGGTTCAGCTCCATCATCGGACACTATCTATCTATCTCTCTCTCTCTCTATCTATCTATCTGTCTGTCTGTCTGTCTGTCTATCTATCTATCTATCTATCCATCTCTCTCTCTATATATATATCTATCTATCTATCTATCAATCTATCTATCTATATCTCTCTCTCTGTCTACCTATCTATCCATCCATCCATCCATCTATCTGTCTGTCTATACATATATATATATATGTATATACATATATATACACATGATCCTGGTTCTCGGTTCACCGAACCCCCTCTCCCCCGGCCCATGGTATCCCGCCCCCCTCAAATCCCCGCGACTTCCTTACCCAAAATCGCAGAGATGACCCGACACAAGCAAACCCAAACCCACACCACGTCACAGGAGGGGGGTGGGGGCAATCACCCCGAGCAGACAAAACCCCGAACACACCACACCCCACAGAGGGGGGAAGCACCCACAACCACACCACACCACCGGGGGGGGGCAGCCACGCCACACCACAGCGGGGGGGGGTCACGGAACCCGCTTGAGGGGTACCAACCATTGATGATGATGATGATGANNGGGGGGGGGGGGGGCGGCGGCACCGGCACCATATATAAGAATAATCTTTTTTCAGGCAATGTTGAAGTAACTGTGAAACCTTGAACTCATAACACATATGCCACTTTGCCTAACAACACGACACTTTATCCCCAGCCTCCTGAAAACACACAACCTCTCTTCTAAACTTGTAGCGCATGCCTGAGCTCCAGCTATCCTTCATACAACACAGCACTATCATTCAGTTGTGATAGTCCCCAGCGTCCAAGTT
>CAJNJA010011178.1:0-13793 GCA_905231915.1 Symbiodinium necroappetens | reverse complement strand
AGGGTTTAGTAGTCTAGCAGTAGTCGTAGTAGTAGTAGTAGTAGTAGTAGTAGTAGTAGTAGTAGTAGTAGTGGTAGTAGCAGCAGGAGTAGTAGTAGTAGTAGTAGTAGTAGTAGTAGTAATAACAATAGTAATAGCACTAGTACTAGTAATGCTAGCAGTACGTCGTCGTCGTAATCATAGTCGTAGTAGCAGGAGGAGGAGGAGGTGGAGGAGCAAGAGGAGGATGAGGCTTCCCCTCCCGGTGTTGCGGAAAGACCATGGTTGTTGAAGACATTGCTGCGTGCGAAAAGCTCGAAATACCACCATCTTTTGGCATCCAAGAATCACGAAATGTACAAGACTGCTCCTTTTTTCCCAAAAACCCCTGGGGGGTTGGGTTCTTGTTTAGTTTTTCCTTCCCGCGGGGGAGCGTTCACCAAAAAACGTTGCCGTGGACCGGAAAAGCCTTTTGGCGAAGAGGACGCGTCCACCGCATCGATACGGGCCGTGGGACGGGGACGCCGAGCATTCGCGGGAGGACGTGGCTGTGGACGGGACGGGTGGGGGAGCTCTGCGTGCTGAGCGTTCGCGAGGACGCGGCCGTGGACATGGACGGGTGGGGAGCTCTGATCCTGGGTGCCGAGCGTTCGCGGGAACACGCGGCCGTGGACGAGAACTGTGGGTGCCGAGCGTTCGCGGGAGGGCCGTGGACGGGACAGTGCGGAGCTTTGGGTGCGCTGCGAGGACGCGGCCGTGGACGGGGAGTTCTGGGTGCCGAGCGTTTGCGGGAGGGACGTGGCCGTGGACGGGATGGGGACGGCTGGGGAGCTCTGGGTGCCGAGCGTTCGCTGCAGGACGCGCCCGTGGACGGGGACGGGTGGAGAGGGGGGCGTAAAAAGCTGAGTGCAGGGCGTTCGTGGGACTACGTGGGCGTGGACGGGATGGTGGGGAGCTCTGGGTGCTGAGCGTTTGCGGGAGGGACGTGGCCGTGGACGGATGGTGCTGAGCTCTGGGTGCCGAGCGTTCGCGGGAGGACGTGGCCGTGGACGGAACGGGCGGGTGTGGGTGCCGAGCGTTTGCGGGAGGACGCGGCGGTTCCGAGCGTTCATGGGAGGATGCGGCCGTGTGCAGAGCTCTGGGTGCGGAGGGAGGACGTGGGTGTATGTGTGTCTGTAAGTCGGAAAGCCCTGCTCTGGATCCAAGCTCTCCCTGATGCCTAAAGGACGGTTTGGTTTTTGGGTTCCCGGCTTGACCTTGTTTTCATGTGTTTTTGTACCGTTACATTTCGCTCGAGAGCCGAACATGCTGTTATTTACAGCACTCGTGCTGTAGTTGTGTTGTTTGCTGTTGCTGTTTGAATTTTGGGACCTCGGCAAGCCATACCCGAAACAAAGTCCCAAATCAGCAAGGCTTCATGTCGAACCTTCAACGGCTATTGCTATTGTCAGAAAACTGGTAATTGTATGGGTGTTGCTAGTCGTAGTGGGAGTGGGAGTGGCAATCGTCATGGTGGTAGTAGTAGCAGCAGCAGCAGCAGGAGTAGTAGTAGTAGTAGTAGTAGTGGTAGTAGCACTAGCTAGTACTAGTACCAGTGAGTATTAGTAAATGGTATTACGCGATTAAAACTATTAGTACTACTGGTACTACTAGTAGTGCTAGTACTACTACTAGTACTAGTAGTGTAGTATTGAAGTTATTAGTAGTTGTCGTCGTCGCTGTGGTCGTGGTATTGGTAGTATTCGTATTTGTTGTATAAGCAGTCGTTGTCGTCGTAGTCGTAGTCGTAGCAGTAGTAAGAGTTGTAACAGTACCGAACGTACTAACAGCAGCAACAGTAGTAGTAGTGGTAGCAGTAGTAGCAGTATTGGTTCTAGTACCAGCTTTGGTCCATGCCCACAACGTTTGCCCATAAGTGTCTCTGCTTTGAGTGCAGACCATCGATGGCTCGACTATGATGAGGTCCATGGTCTAATCCGTCTTGAGTGGAGAGCATCCATGGCCCAACTATGACAACTTTCATGGTCTACTCCATTTCGAGCTCAACGCCTCCACGGTTTAGGGTTTTGGATTTTGGGTTTAGGGTGTGTAAACAGTGTGCGCGCGGTGGGTGCGCCTTTCACTTTAGGAATAGGGGCGCACCCACTTTTCGCGCGCTTGCGTCAGCATGTAGTCCCGCCCCAACCACCCCAACTATTCTCAATTAGGGTTTAGGGTTCACCCCCCAACCCCCCTCAAGGGGGGCTTTCTTGCTTTCTGCTTCCCCTCGCAGCTCTGCAGAAAATGTGCGTTTCGCAGCAAAACGGAGCTGTCGGGTTGTGGGTCCTCGCGGCCTGTGCCGGCCGCTCGACGAGAAGCAAGGGCTCCCAACAAACACTTCGCCTCTCGCACCCTGTAAAGGTTGCTCGAAAGCAGGGCAAAGGGCGACTTGGGTAGGGCAGCAGGCAGGAGACAAGGGCAGGGCAGGTTGGCGGGGTCGCCCCCTTCGGACCCGCTCAGAAGGCCCCGGGTCCCTGGAATCTGCCAGCCTGGGGCCGCAGAGTTCTTCGGCGGGTACCGCCAAGTCGAAGCCTGTGGCAAACTCTTTTTTTTTGTTGGAGGAATTGGCGGAGTCGCCCCCTCGGACCGGCCCACACGGCCCCGGGTCCCTGGAATCTGCCAGCCTGGGGCCCCAGACCTTTCTGGGGGTACCCAAAAAACCAAAACCACGCCAACGGTGAGGGGTTTGGGGTTCTTCTTTATTGCACGGCAAGAGGTCAATAGCGTGGCTGGGTCAGTACAGTCCTCGTGTACCGGGAGGCTTTACCCTCCCTCACCGTTCTGACGAGACGCTCGGCCGGGGGCCTCGGTAGGAGCCTCGAGCGCCCATGCAAATGGTCAGCAGCGCTCTCGGCAGTTTCGGGTTTAGGGTTTAGGGTCCATGGTCTAAACCGTCTTGAGGTCAACGATCCTATGGCCCAGCCAAGATGACAATTTTTTTGGTGTCGCCTGTGTCATAGTGTCTAGGAGCAACAATCTCGAACGAGATGGAGGTATGACGTGAAAATATGACCATCGGCCCTCTGAAATCAAAGTCTCCAAAGTGCTATCGGGCAACATCACAAAAACGCACATAAACTGGTTCCGGGCTGTCTGGTTTCAACCGCATGTCTGAAAAACCGGCAGATTCCCGATAGCCCCCAACTCGCAGCGCTAAGCGGTGAAAAGCCGAGCTCCGAAGGAGCCCAACCCACACCTCAAGCCGGAAGGCGAAAATACCCAAGCTTCAAGTCCAAAGCTTATAAGCCTAAACTGAAAACGAGCCTACCGACCCGAAGGTGAAACCGCAAGGCCGGAAGCGCTAGTCCGCAACCAAAATTGTTTTCCTTAACACATTTCGGGACACCCCGAACCTGAAAACACCAAAATCATCGAATTCCCGAAAAAGTGAACCCAACAACAAAAGCCGAATGCGCGAAGTTCACCCCACCAGAAGTTACAAAGCCTGCCGCACCGCTCGCCCCAAGCCAGAAGCAAAGCCCAAAATGCAACAAAAACAAAAATACGAGTTTGATCAATGTCAAGGCCCTGCGGTCTGCAGGGTAGCACGCTAAGTTGTAACCTTTTTCTCTTTGATGTGACCTTCTTGTCCGCGTAGACGTAACTTTTTCCCACGTACCCCACCTACCCCGCCACCGCCACTACCCCACCTACCCCGCCTACCCCCACTACCCACAAGACGAAAACCCTACGGAGCGAATCCAGCGAGAACCTTTTTTTTGCTCAAAGCGAAAACCCTAAGGAGCACATGCAGCAGAAAGTCTTTACCGAAGACGAAAGCCCAAGGAGTGAATCCAAAGGGAGCTGTGGAAAAGACGAAAACCCTGACGAGTGAATCCGGCAGGAACCTTTTACCCAAGACGAACCAAGCAATAGCCTTTTAGCCAACAACCCTAAGGAGTGAACTACCGAAGATGAAAACCCTATGGAGTGCATCCAGCAGGAACCCTTTGAAAGCACCGAAGTCCTGAGGAGTGAACCCAGTAGACGTCTTTTACCAAAGACGAGAACCCTAAGGAGTGAATCCAAGGAGAA
The DNA here is from genome assembly GCA_905231915.1 of Symbiodinium necroappetens. Taxonomy (NCBI): domain Eukaryota; class Dinophyceae; order Suessiales; family Symbiodiniaceae; genus Symbiodinium; species Symbiodinium necroappetens. Next base: position 9,740 of record CAJNJA010011178.1, on the reverse strand, counting down.
CCGTTTAGTTAAGACGAAAACCTTAAGGGTGAATCCAGCAGGAACCTTCGACCGAAATCGAAAACCCTAAGGAGTGAAATCCAGCGAATACTTTTTACCCAAGACTAACACTCTAAGGAGTGAATCCAGCAGCACCCTTTGACCGAACACGCAAACCCTAAGGAGTGAATCCAGAAGGAGCCTTTCCCGAAGACGAAAACCTCAAGGAGTGAATCCAGCATGAGTCTTTGACCCAACACGAAAACCCTAAGGAGTGAATCTTGTGTGACGGTTCTGGTTTGGTGCTAAGACACCCAAAAATCACTAAGATGCCTGTTTTGCAACCTTCTGCAGAGATTTGCTGTTTTGGGGCCGAAAAAAAGTACAACTCAGTCATTTTGACGAACAAGCTGGAAACCTCCATCTAAGAGACAAGGGTCACAACTAAGTGTTCTACCGTCTGCAGCCCCGTCACTCAGCCCTCCAATCCAGTTGGTCAATCCTGCACACGCGATCACTCCAACTTCAGCCAGAGCCAGCCATGCCAGCGTGGCAAAGCAATGCAAAGCAATGCATAGCATGGATTACACACGAGACCATTTCGAGTAGATCAAATCCGAAGCTTCAAGCGCCAGATCAATGCTCTGGACCGCCACAGCGACAGCCCCCTGAGCTGGGCAGCACGTAGTGGCCACCTGGATGCGGCCAGGGGCTCAAAGTTCAATGGTCGGGGCTGACATCCATGTTTCAGTGGTTTCAGATGTGGAAATCATCCGGTAAGCCTAGGCTCACAGCACCTTGGCGCTCAAGGGAGCTAGTGAGACGAGTAGGCGAAGCAGCTCGACTCTTTTCCGTTCGCAACACGTGACTGCAGTCAAGGACACTTTGTACACATTATGTCCTGTGCACCAGCGTTGCGGACCGACCTGCAACATGTCAAGGGTGACGTGATGCGGCGAAAAACTTACAGTACTCGTGCAAAAGCCAGAAAAGCTTCGAGTTGTTGCACATAGTTATTGAGTCAGTCTTTTCTTGTGTGCAACGGGTTGCCAAGCCCTCGGCCCCTAAATTGCCAGCCTACCTTACAAGTTCAACGCATGCACGCGCAACAATCTGGGATTCACAAAGATGCACCATGGCTTCCTTGGGCACAGCAGGCTCTCACGGTAGTCCCAGCAAGAAGCTTGGATTGACCACGTTATTCACATTGTAGGGCTTCCATCTCCCAGAACGGTGCCCATCAAAATGCAGTCAAAGTTACCAGCGCTTACCAACCTGGATCCTGTCCTCAGCACTGAAGGTGAAGAAGTTGGTTGAGAATGGTGCGGATCCACTTCTGGACTACCTCTGGTTCTATCGCCTGTCGGTGCATGAATGCACCAGCAAGCTTGTTGATAGCCGCAACCGTAGCATGGTGATGATAAACACAAGATGCTCGCTTGGAACCAACTTCATAGCCGCGCAGGCTCGCGAATGCTGCGAGGGTCTAGCGTCCCGGCATGTTATGACAGCATTTTTTCGGAAGCCTGTTCGCACGTTCAAGCTTCATCCGACGGAACAAAGTCCAAAATCACGATGCGAAATCGTGCTTGACATAGGTATCCAAACCTTCGACAACGTACAATCTAGAAGCCCCCGAAGCATAACTCCTTCTGGTAAATGCGTAGCAGCTCTGCAGGATAACAATGCCAGCGAAGATCCCATCGAGCTTGCCAAAGGCCCCGTTGCGGGGAATGCGTGCTCCAACCTGACATCAGGGTTGCCGAAGCCGCCGGCGAGCAACACTTGAGCAGTGGTTAGCATCTCATTTCCTATATACGTGTATAAACTGGTATATACATTCATATGTGCACAAGTACATATTCACATAGATAGACATACATGTATACACACACATATTTATATATGTATATATATATAGATGTATGTATATTCATGTTTGGTTTACATATTCATACGTTTTTTGTTTGTGTATTCACATGTTTGGTTGGTTGGTTGTTTGGTTGGTTGTTTGGTTGGTTGGTTCGTTGGTTGGTTGGTTGGTTGGTTGGTTGGTCGCTTGTTCGTTGTTTCGTTTTTTCGTTTGTTATCTATTTCTGTTTTTATTCAATATCCACAATCCGATGCATCCCAAATGCCAAAGCCGTTTTCTTCCCATACTGGGTGATCGGGCATTGGTCAGGATATGTCTAGATGATATTGATTCCGGCAGAGGGCGTGATGCGTTCGTAGGTGATTGGAAAAATGCGAACAGGGCTTCCAGGGCTGTCTTTGGTTGTATGTTCTTTAGGTTTTTCTGTGGGCACAAGGCCGTGCGACCATCTCACCTCAACTGTTAATCCGGCCATGGAAGCTGGTCCTGGTGCCTGGTGCCCTTAAGCTGCCTGTCTAGCCGCTAGCTCAAGCCTCGCCCCACTGCACTTGTTACACCCCAAAGCCCGGTAGGCTTTTCCTTCACTCTACACGTGCCTTCGTGCCAGCTAACGGCTTCGAAGAAGTGGCGGAAGTGATGGAGGCCAGAGTGACACAGCACAAAAGAAGGCAAACTTCAGGGTAAAATAAAGAGTAGCCCTGGTAGCAATCATAAGCCAGGGTCGACACACGCACACGCACACACACACACACACCGACCGACCGTCAGCTATGATCACAACTGTACCTGCGATACTTAGCTTTTGTATTTCCAGTCATGATGCCATACGGCGGCAAAGGGGCGAAATGTCTGCGATGCAAACTTCCGTCATATCAAGAGCTACTCGCAACCCTCGTGACAGAGTAGTGGTTCTGCACATGGGCTCTCCAGAGCTGCTGTCTTGACCTAGGCCATGGTTTCATTGTAACAAGGTTGTTTCGCAGGCTCCCAATCCCAAGAAACACGTGAAGCAACAGTCACACCAGCGAACTGCTGGCGTTCGTGCCCTTGTCTGCTGCTGATCTGCGCACAGCTTTGCCCTCAGACAGCATACTACCGCGGCATCCTCCGAAGATACATATTACATGTGTTCTTCCCTTTATTAATATATGAGCAGACTAATCCGCATTGAGCTGCCAATTCGCAGCCATGCTCAGAGATTCTGGCATGTTTTCAACTGCCGATTGTTACTGAAGATGTTCATGGACGTAACAATGAGAACGATGACTGTGCCGGATTACACGTACTGGTAGTCAGGATTCGGGATGATGGCCATCATCAGCAAATCCGCATGGTTATCTCCCAAGTATAAGACCAGCCTCTTTCTTCCAGGCGTCTGTGGAGGACAAAGAGCAGCTGGCAATGCCAGAGACCAAGAGAATCAGCGAAGCTAGGAGTTCGCTCCTCATTCACCTTTGCCATGGCGGGGGACAGGCTTTTCGGCCACTTGTTATCGCAATGATAGAGGTGGAAGTGGAATGATTCAGTAGCATGTTGTGATGATTGCCTGATTGCCGCCACGTGGTGTCCGGTCCACAGGGTCACAGGTGTGTTTGTTTGACAACCCTCTGGGGTGCAATCCAAGATAGCGAACGGGCTCGTGTCCTTGTGAAAATTCGAAGGTATTTGGGGGTTGGGCCCGGGCATCGGGCAGGCTCCACGAAGTTCTCTCGGACTGCGACATCGTTGTCGAAGCCAATGCTGACGATAATGATTTGCCATTGCTGCCCCGAAGTTGAGCTGTTGGAGTTGCAAGAGGGTGAGACGAGTTGCTCCAGCAAGAGCTTCCTGTGTTCACTCATGTTGCGCATCTGGGAAGGGCAGCATCTGGTATCTACATTGGAAAAGTGGCAGGGATTGACAGGATTGAATAATCGCACAATGCGGCAGACGGAATGCGATTTCTTCGCTCCGACGGCCGGGAAGACTCCTAAACTCGGCTCTCTCACCTGGACAAATCGAATCCGAACCAGTTCGAAAGAATTCTTTCCAGCAGAAGATCAACTGGGAAGACTGTGTGTTGACGGAATATGACGGCAACCCACCACAGGAGGTATGCTAGACTGCATGAAAGGGAACTACCGTGCGAGACCCGGTGGGGAGCTGTCTGCACAATTTCCGGAATAGGAGCTCGCACTGGAGGAGGACGGTCAAGAGTATTGCGATTGCGGCAATTTAGGTGCGACTCATCGCGCGATGCGGGGATGCGACGAATACGAACAAGCGGTAGCTCCGAGTTCCACGATTCCACCAACTCAAAATTGTATTTGTCTTCAAAGCACTGCACGCGCTTCAAAGGCGACCTTTCAGCTGCGTGCTGTGGGGTGGGGGAACAAAGCTCCGTGGAGCAGCCCTTTGGGTCGAAATCCTATCGCCGTGTCCAAGATCGTCAGCGTCACTCGCTGCCGGTGACTTGGCCGAAGCACGCAAGCAACTCGTAACAGCGTGAGTTGCCCGCAGTGGCCGTGGCTCCGCGGTGTCGGCAGCGATGTGCGGTGATGTGCGGTGTCAGGGCCCGGCCAGTTCCTGCAGTGCGCAAGGACAACGCAGGGATGCTGGGACGTTGGGAGAAGCCGCAAGCACGGCGACTTCAAGGAACATCGCGGCGCGAGACTTTGAGCCGGCAGGTCGTAGTCGTCATGCCCGGCGTGTGCATTGGGCCGTTCCCGGACTCCATTTCGAGGTCGCATCCCGATAGCGAAGATATGCTCCCTCCACCATGGGCTGAGAATCCATTCCTTAAGCTTGCAGAAGCCTCCTGTTCAGGTCAACTTGATCCCGCCGTGTTTGCTGAACGGGAGCCTCAACGCTTTCACGAACAGTGAAGTTCTTGGGTCTTGGAGCTTCTCGGCACCGCGTAGCCACAAGATGCTACTGAGATCCTCAAAGCTCAGTCCATGGAGCCAGATTCAAAGGAAGTTCGCCCTGAAAGCGTTGGCTTGCGCTTCTAATTCGAAGGATCTGCATGATGAGCGTTTCACATGGCAGGGTGTGGTCACTGAGTGACGCTTAGCGCTTGCTATATCCAGCATCGGATGTCCGGCTGAAGATCTAAATCTAAAAGACTGTGTGCTGAAGCTTTCATCAACATCCAGGCCCACGATTACTCCATTTCCACCGGGAACAGTCTCAAATCGCGCATAGGTCGCATACACGCCATTTACACACCTTTTGATTCAGAGGAGCTTGCGGCAGAATTCAAGGGTTCAGGTATTCGGTGTTTTAGCCGCAGTTAAACCCAAAGCCTGGCTCCCTCATCAGTATTTGTTACCATGTCAGCATGGCTGACAAGGCCATGACTGAAATCGGAAAAGCTGACGCGTTTGGAACCAATGCTACGAGTGCTTGTCGCTCGTCATGCCCGCCTCCCAGGCGGCCGCCTGCTGGCCTTCTGCACAAAAGTGCATGAAAAGGTTCTCGTCCCAGACGCATGTAGTGACTCTGTCTGACAAACCAGTCGCGCCATGCGTCCCGCTTTATGGTGAATGAACTGACGAAGGAGTTGACGGCATCCCGAGCCCCGCAGTGAAAGTTTCGACTTTCTTCAGTTACCAGATCCCATGTCATTCAGCTTTATGAGCCTACCCGAAGTTGGCACTGTTTCCACGAAACCAGTGTGCTGTACCCGATTTAACCCGAAATGGCTGTCAGAGGCAGCACTCGAATTTTGCTATGTTCTGCTCCGAGACTGCGTAGTCTATGCGTGCCTGAATGCTGAAGATGCTGAAATGCTGACATCCACACATCTTCATATCATCGGTCTTCACAACTTCTACAGCCACCCTTCGCATGAAGGCAAGAAGCTGTGCGCAATCCTCATGCTTCAGTTCTGGGTCCACAGCCGGTCTGCTGCAGTGCACTGTGTATGTGTGGAGAACTATGGGCTGGGCAAACGCGAGAGCCGGGTGTCCTTGGACAGCCTCAAAGTTCCAGAGTATGAGTGAGCGTGGCCCGTCGGCCCAAGACAGCGTCTCTCAATCGGAGTAGCACCACGATGCAGGCCGAAGAGTTATGTCTTCACGTCTTCGCATCAAGCTGCTTGCATTCGACACCACTTGAGTCTTGAGCAAGAGCCAAGCAGCCTCTTTTGGACAATTTGATGCAGGCAGGCCGTTGTTTGCCAGCGTCGGGGACCACGCAAATGTCACGCGCCGATCCCAAGCCCTAGCCGCGCGCAATCCTAGCAGTAGGAGATCTAGACTTTTGCCACTTCCACTGGCCGAGCCATGGCGACCAATGATGCAGAAACTGTTCCTCGGCAGTCTTTGGTTCACATCATGTTTTGGTTTGGGAGGCTTGTGCCGCCACTTTAGCTTTGGTTATTCCGTCGCGGCAGGGGGACTCGCAACTGGCAGCATCTTCCTGTACGAATTACTTCACTCTGGCCCGACTCTGTGTGCACGGCAAAGGGTGTCCCATAGCCACCTATATCAATGCACAGCACGTTTTCACAGACCATTACACAGCACTTGTATTTCCAACGAATCTGCCATTGTTGACCGGGAATCCACCCAACGGCGCTTAGGCCAGGCTTGACTGAGTCCCGGAGTTGCAAAGGTGTGTTTGCATCCTTTGTGCTGGACCCGCTGCTCCAACCGCACTTGAACTGAGGCGCAGGAGAAGCTTCCAATCTTTTTCATCGAGAACCCTGATGGGCAGTGAGCTCAGCCACAACGGGGCAGTCCAGCCATTTCCTCAAGAATCCTTTTGGTGCTGTCATGTGCTGTCACACACCGCTTACGTGCAAGTTGCGGCTAAACAAAGCTCGCGATGGAGCCGAACCGACCTCATGAGCGGTTCCCTAGAATCTCTCTCCGTCCAAAGCGAATCCTTTGAGAGTCTCGTTTGCCTGGCAAAATTTCATAGAATTGCTAGAATCTCACTGGAACCGCTCAGCGCTCTGCCACTTCGGGAGTCAACTAAAGTACTGACAGACTGCTCCTGCTCGTGGACTCAGGCACAACGAAGATGAAATTCGTCGTTCGTCGTCGTGGTCTGGAACAGTCAAAGTGTTAGCATAACTAACTATAAAGGAGATGATTCCAGTGGTGCTCTCAACACTACTGAGATTCCGAGAAAGCAGTGCGAATTAGCAGCAAAAACGATGACATCTAAATATGCTAAGAAGACCAACGGTACGAGCCGCAATAGCAACACTGGTCAGAACGAGAACAGTGACCACAGTTGTTCCAGTACCATCAGTCGCATAGCCGTTAGCAGCAGTTCCAATAGCAGGATCGAAAAGGTTGTTAGCGGTCCAATTGACCACCGTAATGATGTGATTGCATCGTGATAGCGACGGCCATGGCATTGGCTTTGACAGAGCAGCACACACTTAGCGCATAGCTCTGCGGCGGCAGAATGCAGGCACAACATCACTTCAGACCTATGCACCAATAAAGGCCTACAGTAAGGGTCTTGTCTGGGCGAGAGGACAATCGACTCCATTGCGGGAGCAGACTCCGTAGCGCCACCGCCAGCCAACCCGAGGCTGTGGTGTGGCTTGGCTGCATTTGGCTGCAAAGCTTACAATTTAGAAGCACATGTCGGGACTTTGCAGCTTTGCAGGGCTTTGAATTCAGTCAGGTCTGCTAGCTAGCTGCTTGCTCTCACATGTCTTGCTGGTACCGGACTTTCCCGGGTCCGCTCTACGCACATGAATGAAAGGAGTGAGCATCCATACTGAAGCTGCACCTGGCATTCTGCCTTCAACCAAGGCCACCACTGCAACACGCAGTTAGAGTTGTCTGAGCCTCAGAGCGACAAGCGAATGAAGATACAGTACAGACCATACAACTCAAGCGCCACAGCGTAAGAAAGTGGTACATGTGTGGCCTTTGCTTTTGTTCGATGGTTGTGATTTTCTCAAGTGTTCCGGTTGTGAAGCTGTGAGGGATGCGGTGACAGCAAGGATTTAGAGTTGGGTCCGATTCAAATTCATTTGCGCTGTTCTCTTCTGGTCGCCAGATGCTGCGGGAAGCTTCAGGAGAGCTGCTTGCACTAAGCTCAGAACCACGCAAGACCACTCTGCGAGCCTCGCACTCGCCCAGTGCCGCCGGGGCAAGCTACGTGCAGTGCTACCTTTGCAGGACGTGGCGCAGACTCGTAGGAAGCTGCAGCACAAGTGCATGTTACTACGAAGTGCACAGACTTAAGGTGCATGCTCAACACGTGTCGCTAGCTCTTCCATTACGGAGCCTCTTTCGGATTATTTTCAACAGTTTCCCCCTTGTACATGCAAGACAACTGAGTGTCTGGAGGGAAAGGTTTTTGTGTGCACTGTGCAGAAGCGTGGGTTTTCACGACGTGTGACGTCGCGCAAGACATGGTCTTGACTCCAGCACGAGGGTCTCCCGGTTTCCGTGCAACTTCTTGAGCTTACTACAGAATTGGACTATTTGACCCAAGGGGCAAGCCATGATGTGGAATTGGCGGGAGAGAGATTGCTATCGCGAAGTGGAATTTCAAGGCCCCAGAATCCTCATGAACCGAGCCTGAGCCTGAGCCATCAACAACATCAGCCAACAAAGTACGCATCCATTGCTGGCGGTGAGGGCGGGGCAGCTGGGAGGCTGGGGAAGCTCACATGCAAAGGATGTGCGCCAAGGTGGACCAATGTGTTTGCGGCCTTGTTTACGTCTCTCTCTCTCTCTCTCCGGACGTTGTCGTCATACCATACTGGCATCACACGTTTCTTACCCGCCTTTTCTCGCTTGCCTCTGAGCTCTGGGCCTCCGCAGGTCTCTCGCACTTATGGTTGCAAGGCCAAGGTCCATGTCACGATACCCACAGTTGAGGCGATCGGGAGATCCTGCGATTGAACGCAACAATCATGCGGATGCAGATCACGACGGGCTATGCTCGAGAAGCCCCAAAGTGTCCGAAGACGACGAGAGTCAACAAACTGGATCTCGACCCCGAAGGGTCCCATCGCTGTGACAGCTGGCAGTCTGGGGCATGCCAACCGAGTTATTCCGTAACCGCCCGGAAAACGCCACCCACCTACCTACCTACCTACCTACCTACCTACTTACCTACCTACCAACTTACCCACCCAGCCACCCACCGACCTACCTAGTAACCTCCTCGCTCGCTTACCCTCTTGCTTGCCTACCAATCCACAGTCAAGCATACATACATACATACATACATACGTACATACGTACATACGTACATACATACATACATACATACACATACGTACGTGTATGTGTGTATATATACATATGTCATATGTATGTATGTATGTATGTATGTATGTATGTATGTATGTATTTATGTATTTATGTATGTATGTATGTATGTATGTATGTCAATGTATGTATGTATAGGTATGTATGTCAATGTATGTTATGTATGTATATGTATATGTATATGTATATGTATATGTATATGTATATGTATATGTAGTATATATATATATATATGTAAACGTACATACAGATACATACACAAGCGCACATACACCTACCTACAGTTGCCTACATACTTAAATGCATACATACATACACGGGTACCTACGTACCTACGGACGTACGGACATGAGCACATACATGCAAGCATGCACACATGCATACACACGTACACACATACACAATGCATACAGACATACACAACCATATGCACATGCATACATGTAACATGCATATACACATAGATACTGACTTACATGCATACATAGATAGATAGATATGTAGATGTGGATATATATCATATATATATATTGTTTGTTTATTTATTTGTTCATTTTTTATTCATTTATTTGTCTATTTCTTATTTATATATATATATATACATATATATGGTACCCCCCCCCTCCCAAAACCCACGCTTCGCTGGCAGGTGCGCT
>CAJNJA010011177.1:0-13794 GCA_905231915.1 Symbiodinium necroappetens | reverse complement strand
GAGGAGGTGCGCTTGCTTCGGTCCTCGTGGCGGGGCCGTGTTCGGCTCCCGGGGCCGCTTGTCCAGCTTTCCGGCTCCCTTTCCTGCTCTCTTGGGAAACTTGTTCGCACTAGTTCGTCGTCCGATTGGTCGTCGTCCGCCATCGGGCTGTGAGTGCCCCACATCTGGGCAACCTCTAGCATCGCTCTGTTCTCGGACATGGTGCCGCAGGAAAGTTAGCTGAAGGAGCGGGAGGCACTTGGTTGTATGGAGCCGAGGAGTCTTCGTATAAGAAACTCTGCAGAATTTACACGGCCTTGAAAGTGCAATGTTGTCGAGAGTGCTAGAAATGCTGGTCTGGGCCGCTTGCCACGGTACTTCGTGGTCCTTCTTCATGTGTCGGCGCCAGTCCTGCTGATTAACAACTGCACATGAGCAAATTCAAAGTGCGCAGTGGCGCTCAAGAAAAGTGAGCAGGGGTTTGTCCTGCTGTGGGGCCGGTTGAGTCGGCTCTCCCAGTAGTCTTTCCACGATCTGTCGGGTAAACACTTGCGGACTGACTGTGTTGCTCTCGGAATGTTCTGGGGCGCCTGCCCGATACCATGCGCTCGCCACTGCAACCTGAAACAGGACTACACAGTTTCGCATGTGTCTGTCAGCAGAGTGAACTTTCTGGCCACAGAGCTCGCAATCTCTATCACGCTGGATAATGTCACGATATTGGCTGCAAGTCAAAGCTATCAAGGCATGTGTCCCAAATGGTCGGGTGCATGCGTTTGATGTGCTCTTTGACAGAGCCATTCTTGGCAATCCATTGGTTGCAAAAACCACAATGCGGGATGAGCTCTTTCGCCCATTCATGTAGGGTTGTTAAAGCAACCGGGGGGGTGAGGAGGGCCCTTTTGCTCCCAAGCCGCCTAAGAACCGGTAGGGCTTCCGTAGGACTGGAGGGAGGATGTGATGCCGGGGTGGCTGGAGCGACATGCTGTGGGTTTGCTTCACCCTCCCGATGCTCTGGACTGGCACTGTTAGGGGTTTTTGGTGGTGCTTCGTGAGGGGCCGGAATCGGCGTCCCTTCCGTGGGCGATGCAGGGGCAGGTTATTGGTTTGCTACAGTTGGCCGTGCGCGTTGTCTGCAAGCATAGGTGAGCACATGATTGCGAAGGGAACCCCATGTTTGCAGGTTCTTCTTGCAGTGCTTGCACTGCGGCATGCCGTTGAGACTGTGTTGGTGTGATTGATAATGCTTGGCTTCCTCAGGGTCAATGGTAACAAGCTGTTTATGTTTTAACGCCAGATGTTGTCGTAGTGTTTTCGTCGAGGTGAAGTACACCCCGCACTCCGCGCAGGCGAGCCCCGTGACCGTGGGCTTCACAGGAACCACCGGTGAGGCCTGCAGGGCAGTCGTGGTTAGAGCCTGGTAGGCAAGGTGCGTCTGCTCCCAGAAGTCTTGAATGTCCGCTGTGTTTGTAATGTCTTCCTCTTTGTTGCGCAGTTTATCGCTTTTGTCTGATGCTCTGTTCCAGCTGATCGACTGGGTCCGGTATGCCATGTTTAGCACTTAAGGCCTCATTGCTGACGTGAGATATGGGCCGGCGTATTAGTGACTGCCCGGAGCTGCTTGTAGAACCAGCCTCTTAGGAGAGTTGCAGCCGGGTAAGTCATTCCTAGCGGCGTGAGTCCAAAGGTAGCACTGGAGACGGCACACGCACGCCAGATTCTAAGCCGGTGCGTGAGACTAAGAAGGCGACGCGAACCTCTGGCGCGTATCAGTAGGGCCGTCTTGGTGAGATTGACGTGGAGGCCGAGGGTTCGCATAACCTGCAAGAGGTGCGCCAGAAATTTGGCAAAGTCATGCACATCCTGCTCTGTTTCTATCAGCCATTGACACAACGTATCGTCTGCGAAAGTGGTGCCCTGTTTGTGGGGGCCCGAAAGGGCCGGCCCAAGTTCATGCAGAATGGCAGTGGAGATGGCAACCCATAAGAGTGGGGCCAATTTACATCCTTGGCGAATTCCCCTTGTGGTGGCGACTTTTGTTTCACTGAAGGCATCGTGAATGTGGTACGCCGAGGTATCATGCAGCGCGATCACTGCCGCGATTAGCTCCTCTGGCGCTTTCAGCCTTCTGAGGGCTTCAACCAGTGCCTGGCGGTTAACTCTATCGAATGCTTGTTTGAGGTCAAGGCTTAAGATTGCGCCGCCGACGCAGAGATCATTTTGGGTTCCGGCCTCCACTCGCGCACGTAGCGCGAATCTGCCTGGGGCCGCCTTGCCAATTGTGTGTTCATACTTGCGCATCCAGGAATGGACCCTAGCAAGTGCATCAGTGATGTCACGTTGCGGAAGGTAAGCAAACTGCGGCACCCACGCTAGCTGGGGCCGAATGTGTTGGAAGAGCCGATTTCTGATAATGGCCGCTAGGGTTTTCGCTTCTGGGCTCATCAGTCCTATGGGTCGGAGAGCAGCAGGATTAGAGGGCGCCTTCCCTGGTTTGGGGAGCCACACTATCCACGCATCAGTCCATTGTTCAGGGAGGACTGCGTTGGCAACAGCGTGTTGTTCAAAGGCCTTCTGAAGAAGGGGCGCAACGAGGTCAGCACTTATACGCCAGGCCGCAGCTGGTGCAACCCCTGGGGGACCGCCTTGCCTACCTTGGTGATACACAGTTCGTGCTGAACCTCTTCAAGAGAAAAAACTAGGGGGAGTACTTCCTGCTCTCTGTGGGGTTGCTCGGTTTGTGGGGCAAAGAGGGCCTTACTGTAGCTCACTAGACAGTCGTGCTCTTCCTTGCTCGTGGTGAGCTTACCATTGTCATCTTTGAGGATAACACGGTTACGTGGGGTCCAAGGGGCCAGTTTTTTGACCATCTGGTAAACTTGTCGTTGGTCTCCCTGTTGGGCAGCCTCTTCAGTGGCTTGGAGCAAGTCAAGAATTTCCTGACGTTTTTTCGCAAAGCAGGCTTTCTTAGCCTTTTTCGCCTCCAAGTGATATCGGGTGGCCGCCCGCCAGGCCGCAAACAGGCGGCCCGTGCGTCGAGTCTGGACCGCAGTGTACCTGGCTTGCTGTCTGAGCCTCCAGAGGTGCTGAATCGTGGCGTTGCTTGGTGCCGGTGGCTTGGCAATAGCAGGAAATTCCTGTTGACAAGCCTGACGGAGCACAGCATTGATATCCAAAGCTTGCGTAGGGGAGCCTCCTTCGTGCTGCTCTACCCTTTGCGCAACCGCGGCGCGCAGCTGTTGAGCGTCCGTGTTGTTACGACGGGCAGCATCATCCAGCGATTTTTTGTCAATTGGCGCTGCCGCCGCTCTGCGTGCGGGCAGCAAAAAGTGGTTCATTACCCGAAGACTTGCTTCGAGTCCGAAGTGACCGATGTGCAATCTCCAGGTGCCAATGGGTGGCTTGGCTACTTTAACTTTTTTCGCTTTTGCGTCTGCTGTGGTGATTCTCGTGAAGATAAAGTCGATTTGGCTCGTTCCGGCCTTATTGTTGGGTGCTTGATTGAATTGGGTGGGTTGTGGAGGGCCACACCACGTGTTGAGCGCGGCGAGCCCGTGGCTCTCGAGAAACGTGTTGAGAGCGTCCGGGTCCAGGGCATCAGCACCTGTGTGAAAGGGTGTATTGCAGGTGGATCTGGCTACGTGTGGCGTAGCTGGCTTAACCTCGGCTTGAAAGTCACCGGCTATCACAAGAGTAGCTCGCATGGGAATGCCAGCAATCGCACGGCCCAGTTTACTAAGCAGAGCTTGCCTTTTATCACGCAGGACAACAGGATTAACAGTGAAGTTGTGTGGAAACTGGTAGCAATTGAAGAGCTCAACCCTTCCATGGGGAGTCTGAATTTGCGTGCGAAGGATTCGGCCAGGCTGGATTTCTTCGTGGCGAATGGTATCTGTTTTGTGGCGTGGGTGGATCAACGTGAGGACACCGTCAGCCTTGGCCTTGGTGCCAGAGTGTATGGCACGCCAGCCTTGAACAACAAATTCAGAGGACATCGTCCAGTGAGTTTCTTGAAGGCAAATGACATCGTGCTGGGCATGCAGGAGACACTCCTTGAGCTCTTGCCACAGCAAGGTGGACAACGAGCCAACATTCAGCGAGAGCATCCGGAGCCGATTGGCATATTTGGTGCCCCTTCTGGGACCTCTCCTGTCGCCCTTGGTTTGTGATCTTTGGGTGCCTTCAGTGTTGATGTGGCGGAGTTGTCTGGCAGTGACCCATTTGCCTTTGTACCAGGTACTGCCCTTGTCAGCAGCTCTTCTGGCAGCACGCCTGATGGCACGCTTTGAGCCCAAGGGGTGCTCATCGGGTATGGTCGCCACTGCCTGGGCCGGCCTCCATTGCATGCCAATCAGTGCCACCATGAAGAGCCAAAGGGGCAGGGGAGGCCTGTGGCCTCGACCCTTGTTGCGTTTATGTTGTTTCGCTGTGCCGGTGTTGTTTGAGCCCGGGGCCGTATGATCGGCACCCTTCCCTGCGTAGCATGGCTTTCGTGCCAGTGCAGGGGGTTGGCGCGGCGAAGCTAGACGTGGTGTATCTGTGCTTCCCTGTGTAGCAATCCGGTGTTGGGTCGCGCCACCCGCCATCTTCCCTCCTTGGAAAGACCGTGGCATACTACCACTGTTAGGTCCTCCCCCCGTGGGGGGCCCGGGGGGAACCCTCACCTCACCCAGCCCAGGTGCTTGAGATCTTGCATTTCTAGGACCGACGCGGCTCTGCCACCAAAAAGTGCTAGTGTCGGGTATGTGTTGGGTGTGGGGTCTCCTCTTGTATATGCCATGTATTCTGCGTTTTGTTCGCCAGTGTGTTTGTGCCCGCCTTTGAGCAAGGGTTTCGACTCACACACTCGCACAAGCAGGCATGGCAGGTTCCGTCCCGAGCTTGCTACAGGCACATGACCGGCCAGGGCTCAAGGCAAAAAGCAGAAGTAGGTAATCAAAACAAAGGTAAACAACCAACCCTTGAAGCCCGGCACTCGTCACGGCTCCTCACATTGGAGTACACAAGTTAGAGACATGACTGTTTCAAAACGGTCTATATGATTGACTGCTACAGGCTCACCAGCTCACCCATCGAAAGCTTCATATACACATCGTGCACCTCGTATTCTCTTCTATGCAGGGACCGACTCCTCAAGAGAACTCGGCGATGTCGTGTCGTGGTGTCACTCATGCAGAGGCCAAGTCGCTTCATGCAGATACTCGTTGTGGCAAAATCATGCTGTCGAAATCATGCAAAGCCAGGCTTCCTCACTATGCTCGTCCAGCCGCATTGCGGAATTCGTAAATTCAGTGATACTTAATTCGTTTTTCTGGATTCAAATTCCACGCTTCCTCATCCCAGAGCACCATGACTCCTTCACGTACTGTGATGCTTCAGGCAGTAAGCAACTCGTCGTGGCATATGCAGTAAATTCACATGCAAAACATGCAGGGTGTGGCTGACATGCAAATACTGTAAATTCTCGTCATAGTCCTTGTCGGCCAGGGCTCTCATCTCCAACATGCAGTATCCAACTGGGGCTTAGGTCCAGACTATCAGCTGTATTGCTCTCAAGTCATAGTACATGGCAGCCCAAGTTGTGCTGAAGGCCGCATCAGGTGCTAGCACTTGATCAACCACAGAGCTCAGGAGCATGGCCCTGTCGTAGTAGCACTTCCCAGCATGGGAGATGTTGGCCTGTGACCGGCCACGAGATGGCCTCCGAAGTCATCTCTATTCTTATGTAAACTTCCATGATGAAGAACTGCACGAAACTTTCTTCCGTGTCACAGGTGGTTGTCTATTGCTGTTGCATTCGGCGTAACACTGGAAACTCTTGCGTCGCTTCCTCTAGCTCCTCCAGATATTGTCGGAGTTGTCTGCAATTGAGAGTCCACCAGCGCCACGCAGCCTGCATTCCTTGCACAAAGGTCCGTATGGCATGCGCGACCCTGCACGCAAGGGGCCACGGCATGCAGTTGAGGTGATCCCACACCTCCTGATCCCACAACGGTACGAACGTCCTCAGATGTGGTATACCTTGCAAGTCCGGGCGGCGTCGGAAGAGCGCCATGTCGTGTTAGCAGATCCTTGTTCGTGTTCCAGAAACCAGTTCGCCCACCCAGGCAGCTGTAGTCACCCAGCAAAGGCAAAGTATCCAGTAGTACCACGTTACCGGACTCAGGGATCCATGGCTTCGGTTGTCGTGGGTTAGTGGTTTGTTACAGGGGAGGGCAAATAGAAGGCAGCCAAAGAAGGGAGCTCTTGTCAGTATGCAGCAAGCAGGCGACCCCAGGAGACACGAAAGTCAGGCGGGAGGGCGAAGCCCAAAAACACAGCTCAGAAGTTTCGTGTTGCATTCAAAATATCATCGCTCAGTAGCTCGACCCTCACTTTAGTGTTGTATGTCCCGTCAGACCAAGGCACCCGAGCAAACACCTTGGTTCACTCGTCACTGAGCCTGTTGCTGTGGAGAATGTGGCTATCTGCCACCCTAAGTCACATGCGAGAAGCGTGTCGACAGCTTTGTTACGAGGGCCTCGGCAGGGGCTTGGGTCATCGGACATGACTGGAGCAGACAGAAACACACAGAGCCCCGAAAAAGTCCTACACCCCGGCACTTGGCTTCCAGATCAGTCAAAGGTGTTGATTGTTACAGGGGTGGGGGGTTTGGGCTCTCGGAGAGTCGGGTGGGGGCTGAAAGAGCGTCTCGCTGGCAGATCACTGCTGGTTGTGCCAAGGTGGGGGCTTGGGCTCTCGGAGGGTCGGGGTGAAGGCTGAGAGAGCGTCTCACTAGCGGATCTCACTGATTTTGCTTTCACAAGCAGGTCAGCTGTAGAGCAGCTTCAGGGCAGGCAGCACAAACTCCTACATGACCACGCATGCATTCATGAATGCCTCATGCGGTGACGTGTAAAAGCTACAGGGGGCCCTAAAACCCAGAAATCGCCAAGGACATAACGCCACCACATGCGAGCACTCGTCGAAAGTAGTTATTCTTCATGCATCATGCGTAGAGTACAGCATGCACAGGCGGAGGCACAAGTGTGCCATGCATCGTGGTGCGGCATGCAAACCAATTCATCGTGGTGCCAATGTACCGTGCATCGTCGTAGTGTCGTTCTGTGGTTCAGGAACGTGTCATGCACTGTTTCACAACAAATTCAACAAATTCTACAAAATAAATTCAAGTGGTCATGCTATACATATCGTGCTGCAGAACTGCTGCCACATGCCAGGATCTGTGTGCGCCAGGAGGCTCAAAGCAACAAGCAAAGATTAATTCAAAAGCAGCCTAGCCTCGACGGTACGGCTGCATCACAGGCCCCTGTGGCATGTTATTCCCAGGGATCGGATACCCAAGGATCTCGTCTTCGGCGGCGTACATCGTACGCCCCGAAGGGAAAGTGACAGCCACTCCCCCCGGCGCCGGGCTTGCATGCATAGGGTAGCACGGCGGCCCCGGAGGCAGGCGGGACGACAAATCCATCACCGAGGGCATTCCTGCTTGTTGCGCCTGCGGGACTACCGGAGCCTCTTGTGGGCACTGCTGCGTGGGAGGAGGTCGTCTGGCAGTTTGTCCTTGATCTCCGTCAACACCACCGACAGCTCTTGTACCACTGTACCAAGTTCCTGCACACCACTGTCTGTGTTGCGGGCCAGCTCCAACATCGGGGTAATGCTGGGGCTGTCTGCCGGGGGGGCCCCAAAGGCCGCCTTCAACTCCACCATGGCATTCTGTAGTGCTTCTGTGGCCTTGATGAGGTTGCGGAGTTGCCCTGCTTCCTCTCTGGCGTATGTCTGAGTGGAACCCATGAGGTTCCCGACTTGTTGCTGAAGGTTTTCCACCCTCTCCCTGAACAAAGATTCTGTACGATCCAATTTGTCTGACATGTTGTCAATCTTGACGATGGCACTCTGCAGGCGGGGGATAGCTTCATCCAGCTTGTCAAGCGTCGTCGTGCTTTGCGTGGCCGTCGTCTTGACAACGGCTTCCAGAGCTGCCTGGACCGCATCCATCTTGCTCTTCAGTGCGCCATCCAGTGTGGCAAAGCGGGCTTGTTCTGCCTTGCTCGCCCCTTGTACACTGGGCACGATCGTGTCTACCACCTTCTGCATCGCGCTTAACAAGTCCTGGATCTCCTGGACTTCCTTGAAGAGGCCGTTCAGCTTGTCCACACGGGAAAGCAAGTCCTTGAGGGGGTAGACGATGTCCGTAATCTTTTCCAGAGCCGCATCCACGACTTGGAACCGCCGAGTGAGGCGGGTATTGGTGTCCTGCGGAGCCGAGTCCAATGCATCAATCTTCAAATGCAAGGTCGAATTCGCTGAATTCATCAATTCACTCAGCATTGCAGAAAACTTGTCCAACAGCCCCATGTCTCCCATCCTTGCAATATCTCCCATCTTGGACTCGACGATGCGCAAGACCTCTTCAATGATGAAGTCCACCACTTGCTGGGGCAATGTTGTGCCCGCCCCCGGAGCCAGTGATCCACCGGCCATCGTGGCAGCTTGAGTCCCGGCCATCATTGCGGCTTGAGTCGACGCATCATTGTCCGCTGTGCTCGCTCCCGGAATTGCCGGGGGACCGTAAACAGGGGAGCGGAAGAACCTCCCACGTCGGCGCCAAAGCATCTTCAGGCACTGGATCACTGCGAGAGCAGCGAAGAACATCCCAACATATGTCCATGTCAGGGGAGTCGCCTGCCATGTTGCTTCAGCCTGTTCCATCACCGTGGCCTTGAGGACCACCCAGAGGGAAGGCATCTCGGTTGAAGGCGGCTGGGGGGAGACACGTTCCATGTCGGGAGCCGTGGGCGAAAGCAGCGGAAGAGTACAGACTACTCTAGCTCGAGCACTGCAGATCAGAGTCATTGTGTACGAAAACCGCGCTCCTAGGCTGAACTCTGGGGATGTGCGTCACGGTACCTGCACTGATTTGTAAACGGGCTTCCAGCGTCTATGCCTCAGAGGTGACAGACAGCGCACAGGGTATGTTACACACGCCATGCACTTGCCTCATGTAACCTACCATTACACAGAAATAGACCTCGAATTCAAGCCACATCTCCGAAAAAATCGCATAAATTCTCAAACAAATTCAATCAGAGAGCCATGCAGGAGTGAAACATGCTGGACATGAACATGCAAAACATGCAAATGCAAGTGGCAAAAGCAGCATGCAGCACGCAATACTCCTGCTGTACAAGGCAAGGAATTACGTACACCAAGTAGTTCGAGTGCTCAGTCATCCTTCCAGAATACATACGACGTCACTGTCTTCGTGCGAGTCCGATCCGGCCGTGGAATCATCCGAAGACAAGCAGATGTGCAAAGGCATGCGTGTGAGTTTAAGTTGATGCGCGGCTCAGAGGCCCGCCCGTGGGGGGGCCGTAGTGTGGCCTGTGTGAAAGCCATATTCTCGGAGGCTTTTCTGTAGTCCTCCAGGACCTGTGGGAAGAGGCACACAGTCCACTCTATCATCTACTGTAGGCGGCGGCATAAACCCCAAACAGCACAGGGCATCGATGTCCTCAGCAGTGAGTTTGTTCCATCCTGCAGGAACCCATCCAAGTAGCAAAACCCTAGAGGGTCCTTCCGAGACCGACGCATGCCATAAGGTCCTTGCATTGAGTCTGTATCGATGTCCACGTAGGATGGTGCCAGAGCGGGACACTCCATCTGGGCAGCGGACCACCTCGTCACCATTCGAAGCCTCAACCCAAGTGCCTCCACATGCTCCCTTGGAAAGGTTGACCAGGAGAGTGGGCATCGAGGTGTTGCGTACATCCTTGTGGGGGGGCTTGTTCACATCAACTTGAACTTGTATTGAAAGGAAGAAGTCCCCTGGGAACTCTGAGGCCAGAAACGCCGTGAGCAACTTCGTGGTTTCAGGGTACGTTCGGGAGAGAACTCTAACGCCCGCTTTCACCCTCACGAATGCCCCCAGAGCAACAGGTCCGCCAACTTCCTTAGCAAGCGAACTTGCCACATCCAGCACCTCAGGGTAGCCCGGTTCTCCATGGTGAAGAAGGTGCATCGCATGTGCTTCGATCGACATGATCTTCACTAATGGGGCTGAGCTCTCTACCACTCCGAACTGCAAACAGCAGGAATATCATGGACGTCCTGCCCCCCCCCCCCCGGTTCCCACTAACTCCTACCTAAACAGGGGACAACTGTCCCGAAGCGCATCCGCAAGTTGCTGGGCACCGTCACAAAAGTAGGCCTGGGAGAAGTCTAAGGTCCTAACCAGGTACTTGCTGTGCTGCGGTACAAAGTCCGCACTATTGAGGAGGCGCGACCATCGGCTTTCCTCCTTAAGGGGGGGGTTCCAAGAAAAGACGTTGAACTCCCTGCCGGTCAAGGAGGTTTAGGGCCTCAGTGGCATCTGCCAGCAAGAGTAAGGGGACATGTCGATGGAAGACGGCTCGGTGCAGGTATTGTGGGGGCAAAACGACGCTAGCTGCTTGTCGAAAATGCTCGCAAATTCCGAGAACCTTGTAGGCCAACCTCAGAACTGCAATGCTGCGTGCCAACAAGGTATCATTAGAGGCGCTTGCTTGTACCAGCACAACCTGATTCAAATGGGACCCTGACATGCAAAGTATCATGCACTGATTGCCGTGAGTCTTGCCCCAAAGGAAAAGGCCTGGGCTTTTAAGACATGCAGGTTGAATTACATGCATAGCAACTCCATAGGGCTCCTCGAAGAAGTCCTTAGAGGGCCGCAGCATGCAATCCAAAATGCCTTTCTTATTCCTAACGACAAGAAGCTGCCGGTCATACAGATACTCGAAGGTCGCGAGTCCCTCCGCATCCTTGTCAATCCAATGGTTCACCCATTGAGTACAATGGTTAATTAGGGCCAATCAAAGCGCTGCTGCAAAAACTGAGAAGGCGCTTCATAGGCTGGCGATGGGGGGTCCTCGCGAGGTGCCCTAGGTATTGCCAGAGGCGCGTGAGCCATGTAACGCGCCAGTCTGGCCCACCATTGTGTTTGCACGCCGTTTTTACTGCACGACGGCGCGACACAACATTTTCCACCCAGGTTAAGAGCGGATCTGTTGGTACCCTGAAGAGCGATAGTAAAAATGTGGTTTTAGCAGCCTCCAGGCGCCGGAGCATGGTACGGGTCGGTACCATAAGAGGGGAGGCCCACGCCCATTTAGCCGTTATGAACGTCTCAAAGATGTGCAGGCGCACCGAGATGGGGGCTTCACCCGCATCCATAATTCTTTTGAAACCATAATACGCATTGCTAGTCCTTCGCATGAGGTGCGACATGATGCTTTGCACATTATTGGTATGGGCCAGAGGAATGCCGAGGAAGACCAGGGCACTCTCTACTTGCAGAGGCAACGCTCGGCCTCGTAGCCAAATTCCTGGATGGCTCCCATCATGCAGGCTCATGACACGGCTTTTGTCCGGGTTAACGGACAGTCCTATGGTGGACAGGACGTCAACTACCTCCTGAAGCTTAAACTGAAGAGCAACAGGCGTGTCCGCAAACAACATAATGTCGTCGGCGTAAATGATGAAATGCGGAAGGCCCAGATTGGGACATGTCCAACCCGGAAAAAGTTCATCAAAACGGTCAGACAAGGGAGAAAGGAAGAAGTCCATGACTCGAGAGAAGACATCGGCTGAGTATGCAGTACCCTGCATAAGCCCCCGACAAAGGTCGATGCTGCGGGTCTGCCCCGCCAGAGACAGCTCAACCCTTGTACCGCTGAGGAGCTTGTAGAGGACGTCGCATTCCTTAGCCGGTTGGCACCTGAGCAGCCACGCCAAGACGGCTGCCTGGCTAAGGCTGTCAAACGCCGCTCTTATGTCTATTTTGGCAACATATGCCGATCCCTTCACCTGTCTTAGCAGTTGCATCGTGCTCTGAGCTGCCATGACCCCATCTGCTGCTTGCACTCCTGGTCTGCATCCGATTTGGTGGCCTGAATATGCAGGAGCCTGTTTGTGGACACGGCGCATTAGCACTTTAGAGAACACTCGACAGAGGACGGGAGTGAGGCATATCGGACGTAGGTCTTTCGGCTGAGAGGGTCGCGCTGTCTTTGCAAGGAGCACGATCCGTCCTTTCTTCCATGATTCGGGGAGTGGTTGATCCCCTTGGATCAGCTTAGTGAAGTAGCACGGAATCCGCCCCTGCTTGTCCTGCTGGAGTAGATATTGGATACCCTCATAAGTGACCCCATCGAGGCCGGCGCTAACTCCATGCCTAGCCCCTTGGAGGGCTTGCTGAATTTCTTCCAAGGTAACACTTGCTACCGGCATATCTCTGCTCCGATCCGCCAGTGTTTGGACCTGACAGGGGGGGGGACATAGTTCCGGAGGAGCCGAGTACTTAGACTGGTAGAAGGAGAAGAGCTGGGTGGCCGCCTGGTCCTTGCCCCCAGCCCGTTGAACATAGGAGCCCTCACTCTGGCCCCCGGCCGCACTGGAGCGCATGTGAGCAATCGCCCGGCAGTCCCCCGAGCGAGCTGACCTGAGGAGTTCCTCCTTATGTTGTGCTTTAGCCTCAATTCGGAGCTGGTGGATCTCC
Source organism: Symbiodinium necroappetens (assembly GCA_905231915.1). Lineage (NCBI taxonomy): Eukaryota > Dinophyceae > Suessiales > Symbiodiniaceae > Symbiodinium > Symbiodinium necroappetens. The sequence goes on along the minus strand of CAJNJA010011177.1, from coordinate 1,274 downwards.
TGCATGAAGGCCGCTCGGGTCCAGGAGTCTTGACTACTCTTCCTACGTCCGATGAGCTCTTTAATGTGCGGGGGGTCAACGTAGCGTAGAGGGGCAGGTCGGTGGCTTACATCGGGTCGTCGAAAAGCCTCAGCGATGAAGGCGTCACTCCATTCAGCATGGTCCTTAGTTTCGTCCCAAAGCTTAGACCCATCAATCACCCACTTACCACACAAGGTCCTGCGGGGACGAAGCGTGCGTACTTGACGGTTTTTATGCCGAAAAGTGCAGCGCAGATGCAGGGCGTTGTGATCCGACGGTAACGCGACCCGAAGGTCCTCCCTGAGCTGAAAACGGACCTCTCCACCTCGCAGTTGGTACAAGTAAAAATCTATTGCACTCTCCGACCCCCTAGCGATCCAAGTAGACCCTAGGGCGGGACTTACATGCAAGCCTGTCTGAAAAACTAATTCTCCGTAATGCATCATGCCACCGAATTCGTCGACCTCAGCGTGCACGTCCTGGTTCAAATCATGACCAACCAAGATGTTTGTATTCCATGCAAGTCCTGACAGGTGCCCCAGAAGGCTGCTAGTCCCCTTCTCCCAAGTGTCGAGAGCATCGCACCTCTGTTGGTGCGGAAAGTGCAGACTAGCCAAAACCCAAGGCACCCCATGCATCATGCCGGTGACAATCACCCCAAATTCATGCACATGCACTTGCGGTTGTGTGAATTCTGAATCAAGAGAGACTAAGACCGCCACGCATCGATGACTAAGCATCGGGTTCGCAATGAAGATTTGGTATTCCTTTCCAGCAATCACTTCCGTGTCAGTTCGACTGGAAGCTTCAGGAAGTCCCCGGACATCACCTAGTTCCTGAAAGAAGAAGATGTCAGGGGGGGTTTCAAGGCCATGCAGCAAAGTGGACACATGTTGTGTACCTTTACCATGTAAATTCCAGGTGAGACAGTCTAAGGCCAAGGGCGCTTGTGTATTGACCTCATGTCTGGACTGAGTGCCGGAGCTCGCCACAGGTACAGGCGTTGGGTTACTGCTTTCCCCCCCGAAATCCTAGTGCATGTCAAAGTGCGAGAGAATGGCATGCCTGGAGGTACCGAGTACAGCTTGCATTTGCGGTATGTCGAGGTACCATCCTGTCTCATTTCCCCGGGCGTCCATGAGCATTAGGGAATCGGTGGGCCTAGGGCGGTATTCTACGTGATGCAGGACTTGTGTGTTTGCAACCCATACCTTCCCTCGCCAGTCCCGATCGACGATGGTATCCCCAACGTG
>CAJNJA010011176.1:0-13397 GCA_905231915.1 Symbiodinium necroappetens | reverse complement strand
CCCCCCCCCCCCCAAAAAAAAATGCCATTTTTGGACTAACACCTCCAAGCTCCGCTGAATGCTTGAGAAGGAGGTTCAATGTAAGTTAGTCTAGTTAGAAAAAGCAGGTGAGGTTGGTTTAGAATCGAGATTATGGTGCGTGTATTTAGGGCTCCTCTTGAAATGTTGGTTGGTCAGTGTACACTCTGGGTTTTACTCTGAGGATACTAGCAATAAAGCCGACACATCATGTTCCTGTGTAACTTCAGTCAAGCGCCGTAAACCCGCACCCCAAATCATGCGGCAGCGCCCAAAAAAGGCCAATCTCAAAAAGCCAAACCAAATCTGGGGGTTTCTGATTATAGGGGACCCTAATATAGTACCCCAAATAGTAGCCCCAAAATAAGGTACCCATCTCACAAACCCTAAACCCTAAACCCTCAACCCAAACCAAATCTTTGAAGCGGGTTCCGGCGAGGTCGGGTCCCATCCGATCCACAAGTCCACTGCGTCACGGGGCTCAGCTATGTGTGGGGGTTTAGGGTTTAGGGTTTATAGGGTTTATAGGGTTTATAGGGTTTAGGGTTTAGGGTTCAGGGTTTAGGGTTTAGGGTTTAGGGGTTCCGAGTTCAGGGTTTAGGGTTTAGCTGAAGGTTCCTGCACTGGGGCTCCCAACCCCCCAGACCTCTAGCCCTCAGACCTGAATCCCCTCAGGCCGGGGATCACATGCGTCGACGTCCACCGCTCCGATGCCAAGCGAGTTGTGACGGGCGGCATGGATGCGCAGGCGGGTGTCGGGGCTTTAGGGGCGTTCGGCTTTTCAGGGCCTTAGAGTTCGAGTTTTCAGGAGTGCGTTGACCCAGGTGTGGAGATCGGGAATTGGGCTTATGCCCAAGTTTGGATCCGACTGGTACATAGCTTGGGGATGCTTGGGACAAAGACCCACACCCCCATCCCTACACAACCCAAAACCCGAGCTGCTAAATAAAACCCGAAGCCGTTTAGGACGTCGGGAGGTCGTCTCCGCAGTGCGTGCCACAGGTCATCGTTTTCGATGCCGAGAAAGAGAAGATGCAAGAGAAGCTCCTGGGCCATGCGAAGAAGGCCGCATTTGACATGGCGAAGGGTTTAGGGGTTCAGGGATTAGCGTTTAGGGTTTAGGGTTCAGGGGTTTAGGGGTTTAGGGATTAGGGTTTAAGGTTTAGGGGTTTAGGGGTTTTGGGATGAATTGTGTTTGGGTAGAACTTCTATAAGGAATTCTGCATGGGTTCTACCAAGGGTTCTGCAGGGTTTAAGGATTTTCGTGTAGAGTTTCAGGTAGCAGTACTACCAAGAACACCCAGCACGCAGTCAGTAGATGTCGTTAGTCATCGGCTCACGAACAACATCCAGAGTGAAGAGCCCAAAGCCCACACTTTCAAGACCACTGCTAGCGCGGTTAGAAGCTAGCAAGTTGTGCTTCACCATTGAAGCGGCATCCAGGGGTTGAGGCACGTGGACGTTTGGTGTTTTAGGGGCTTTGGGAGTGCAGAGTTTGCGGCTACCCTAAACCCCAAACCCTAAACCCTAAACCCTATAACCCAAAACCCTAAACCCCTAAACCCTAAACCCCAATTTAAGCGGGGATCTTCGGGTTACCTTGTGCCCGGCGCCTCCGCTGCCCTCCCTTTCTCCAGATCACGGCGGTGGCTTTGCACCCGACGAAGGCAGTGGCCTCAGCGATAGAATTCGAGACTCCGCCTTTTGCTACGGTTGATGATATAAATCCTGCATTATATACCCATAATAAGGAATAGGCCATAGTTCCCATAGTTTAGGGGCCTTTGAGGGACATTGAAGACCTCGGGGTATCCGAAGGCCCTACTTGGAGGTTCATGGGACTTAGTAAGTACAGTTATAAGCACCTTCATTGGGGGTTTTCTTAGTAATTAAACGTATAGTTACCTTATTTAACTTATTTATCACTCTAGTTACTAAGTCCCATGAACCTTTAAGTAGGCATCATCTCTGTACCCTCAGCTCTGAGCCCTGAATCCTTCGTTCTGCACGGACTGCACCTCGAAGCCCCAAGAACAGTAACCGCAAACTAACCTGCTGTAACTTTTCCTTAAACCCCAAACCCTAAACCCCAAACCCTAAACCCTTAAACCCTAAACCCCAAACCCTAAACCCCAAACCCTAAACCCCATAAACCCTGAACCCCAAACCCTAAACCCTGAACCCTTAAACCCTGAACCTTCAACCCTAAACCCGGAGCCGCTCCAAGAGTTCGAGACTCCGGCTTTTGCTTTGGTTGATGATATAAATCCTGCATTACCCATAATAAGGAATATACCATAATTTCCATAGTTTAGGGTCCTTAAGGTAATGCAGGGTTTTTATCATCAACAGTATAACGCCTGAGACTTTGACTCGGATCCCCATCCCAGGACGTGGTGCTCTCTGCTTCGCAGGACGCCACTGTCAAGGCCGGGCTCTCGAGTTTCATGGGTTTTAGGGTTTTAGGGTTTAGGGTTTTAGGGTTTAAGTTTTGGGGTTTAGGTTTAGGGTTTTAGGGTTTGGGGGGTTAGGGTTTAGGGTTTAGGGTTTAGGGTTAGGGGTTGAGGGTTTCAGGGTTTTCAGGGGTCACGGTTTCGGAGGCGCGTCTTCGGGGCTCCATTTCGGTGTCGTTGTGTTGGGCTTACGATTTCAAATCAAGGCTCCGGAATTCCAAACTCCATACTTGAAGAGTTTAGGGTTTAGGGTCTAGGGTTTAGGGCTTGGGGGTTAGGGTTTAGGGTTGAGGGATACTCGAAGCTCTATTTGGGGCGACAGTTTTGCAGGTTAGGCGTTCAGGATATATAGGTGATCGTTTAAGGAGTTGAGGGTGAAGTCTTTAGGGGACTGGATCAAGGTGTGGACCTCGAGCGCGGAGTGGACCGGCCCGCCTTTACCTCAGACTCAGAATGCCACAGGGTCTCGGGAGTTCAGGGCTGTCGTTTTGAGGGCGTTGCGTTTGCGGGTTTGGATTTAGGAGTTTTGGGTTTCAGGTTTTTGGCACCTTCGGTTTTCGGGGATACTTTTGCTGATTGATGGATAACCGATTGCGTATTCCGGCACAGCCAAACATAACGACGAATTCCTCGCACCGAATTCGATGTTTTCTACTTTACGGAATTTCCGGGAGTTCGGTGGAGGGAGGTTTCCGCTTTCAGCCCGTGTCTCGCTTGGTCTGGAGGGGGTCTGTACGTCCGGAGGTACCAGCACTAGACCTTAAACCCTAGGGCACTGAATCCTAGACTCTAAACAAAATTAAAACCCTAAACCCTAACTGCATTGCATGCCTGAGGCGCTCAGTGTGCAAGTTGATTGTCTCTCCTCACACTGCGAAAGAGTTGGGTGGAGTGTGCACTTGTACTATAGCTGATTTTCTCCAAGGGGCTCGGTGTTTAGACGTCAGGGACCTTGGTGAATTGAAGTCTAAGAAACCCTAAACCCTAAACCCTAAACCGTTAAGGTCTAAGGGCAAGAATCGTAACTCGGCGTATCGTAGTCCTCTTTTTGCTGCACGCAGCAGCTGACGAGGTACACGTGCAGCCACACGATTCGAAAGCATGCCGGGGAGGCCCTCAGCATTTAAGCCGCTGTTCAGGGTTTGACAGCCCTAAACCCTAAACCCTAAACCCTAAACTCTAAACCCTAAACCCTAAACCCTACCCTAAACCTAAACCCTAACCAGTGGGGGTTTCGGGCTGAAGGTTGGGAGTTTGCGGCTTCTGGGATTCGGGCTGCAAGCTGCCTTTGCTCAGTGAAGTGGTCTTCAGAGCTAACCCAACCCCTCAATCCGACCTTCCCCCAGCTCCCGCAATCCTCGGCCCCAGACGTCAACCCAAACACCCGAAAGTTCGATTTCCTGACCCCTACGGCCCTACGGTTGATGGTATAAATCCTGCATTACCTTAAGGACCCTAACCTATGGGAAACTATGGTCTATTCCTTATTATGGGTAATGCTAAGGATTCATATCATCAACCGTAGCACCCTGTAGTTCAAAGCCTGGAGCGATCAAGCCACATTCCCTGGGCCGAACCCGGCTCCCAAGAGGTTTGGGCGTACCATACCGAGACAAGATCCCGCCCCGGCTGTGTGGGATATTCCGGTTGTTTTCATATTAAAGGTATAGGGATCAGGGTTTAAACCCTAAAAACCCCTAAACCCTAAACCCTAAACCCCTAAACCCTAAACCCTAAACCCCAAGTTTAGGGTGTACCATCAAGGAATTGTGGAACCAATCCCCTAGCCCTCAAAACTGCCACGACACAGGTGAGCGATATCTCCATCCATCCTCTAGGCGCGGGCTCCGGGTTCGTACCGTCAACAGGTTGACAGACAAGAGGTTTCGGGTTTGGTTGCTGCCCTAAACCCTAAACCCCTAAACCCCTAAACCCCTAAACCCCTGAACCCTAAACCCCTAAACCCTAAACCTGTGGCATTTCGGGTCTAGCTCATTGGAAGTGTAGGGCTTGGGTTCGGCTGTCCCTCAGACTTTAGGTTTCTCGAAGCTTCCGAGTCTCAGTGGGACGAGTGACCCAGACCCCCCGGGAGGATCCATAAAGTAGATCCCTTGAATAAAGTACCCTTTAGTAGTTAGGGTCCTAAATTAGGGGATCTACCTTCCTAGCTCCTCTCGCGGGTCTGGAGAAGGGTTTCAGGATCGTAAGTTTGAGAGTCTTTGCCTCTAGACCCCCTCGACGGCTCGCGCTGGGCTCGTCCGGGCTCGTCCGGGTGCAGTAAATTGTGGTTTACCCTAAACCCTAAACCCTAAACCAACCCTAAACCCTAAACCTTAAACCCCAGGGTTCAGGGTTTAGGTAAAAATCCTGAGCATCTTCGAAGCCTCGGGCCCCAAGCCTTCAACCCTCGGTGCCGACCTGACGAGCATCATCCGAACCCACCACCCGCAGTCAGGTCTGAAGCCCTGATATGGGAATTTCCGAAAGTTAGGGGTACCTTAATTCTGGGGTCCTTATAATAAGGATCCTACTATGCAGGGTACAATATTAGGGTCCCCTATTTTCTGAAACACCCATATCCCAAAGCCTGATCAGTCGGAACAGACTCAGAACCCATCTTTGAACACCATCCACCCAACCCCAGAACAAATTCCACAACACACCCAAAACGATCCGGGCGAGTAGCGCTAGGAGGAACCCTACGCCAGGCCGATGGCATCTCCAACCCTTCTGGCCCGAAGCCTGAAGCCCCAAAGCCCGACACCCAAGCCCCCCAAAAGCAGAAAGCCCTAAAACCCTACACGCCCTACACCCAATCCCCAAAATAAAAAACCCCAAAGCCCACCCAAACCCTCAAAAATAAAAACCATCCAAACACCCCCGTCTCGGAGGCGACTACTTCTTGAGCGCCGGGTTGGACAAGTCCTGGGACTCTCGACAGCACTTGAAGGGGGTTTTGAGCCTAGAGACTCATATCACAACCCCTTAACAATTCATGAATAGTTCCTTACATATTCTACCCAAGAAGTACCTTAAATGTTTTGGAGTCTTTATTTGCAAGGTCTTGCGACGGGGGTTGGTTTAGAGGGTTTAGGGTTTGGGTTTTTGTGAAGGTAGTTGGGAGTCTGTTGCGAGTGTTTATATATGGGTAGTTCTCTAAAGTAGCTCCCCTTTTAGGTCCCCAATATAGTACGGCACCCTTATAAAAAGGACCCGAAACGGGGCCCTAATTTAGAGAACTTTAAACCCTAAACCCTAAACCTAAACCCTAAACCCTACCCATATATGAAGGATGGATAGGGGTTCAGGGGGTGGGGTTTTCAGGGTTCATGTTCGGGGTAGTAAGTAGTTGCCCCAGAGAGTTCAAGGTTTGCTGTTGGTTCCGTTTGGGCCGCGGACTTTGGGGATCTTCAGAGTTCTTCGGAGCTTCGGGTAGAGTAGAGCTTTGGGTTTAGGGTTTAGGGTTTAGGATTTAGGGTTTAGGGCTTAGGATTTAGGGTTTAGGGTTTAGGGTTTAGGGTGCCGCTGCAGTGGTTTGTGCCGGTTGAAAGCTCCAAAAGAAAACCAATCGATCAAGAAGCTCCTTTCCTTCGCTCGCCCTGGCCCGTGCACCTCCCCTAAAGCGCTTTGCGCAGTTCTTGAACTCCAATTTTAAGCTCCGTGATCCTCAACTTTTAGGGTTTAGGGTTTTAGGGTTTAGGGTTTGGGGAGCCCACATCCAACTTCAAATCACCACAAAGCCCTCCAACCCAGCCTTGGCACTTCAAACCCTAAGCCTCAAACCCTAAACTCCGAGCCCAGCCTTACTGGCGCGCCTACTTTAGAGGAGCCCTTAAAGCAACAATCGTTTAAAGTAACCCTTTACAGACACCCTGATGATGCAGATTTTTTTGAGGCTGTCTTCGAGCTGGAGTCTGGGCGCTGTGCCGCTCGGCTTTTAGCGACGTCTCCTTGAGATGTTTCCGGTTTCTCGCTTAGGATTCAGGGTGTTTTAGGCTTCCAAAGTTGGGTTTTCTTGCTTAGCATGTTCGGAGAGCTTCTTATTAGGGTTTCCGGCTTGATCTAGGGGGTTTAGGTTTCGTGGTTTCGGTATCGCGGTTTAGATTACATACGGTTTCGGCACTTGTGCTTTAGGTTTAGGGGTTGGGCTTTATTCTGAGTCTTTTTGGCGGGTTTGTCAGCTCATTGCAGGGTACGGGCTGTTCATCGGCTCGCTTTGTTCTTCTGCTTGAACGTGCATCACCAAGAAGAAGCATACCTCAGTTGGACTTGACGCATACCTAAACCCCAAACCCTAAACCCTACTAAGCCCCTATGAATGCATGACCTGAACCTTGGGAGTTTGAGGAGTCAGGGTCTCACTTACAGTGGCCCCAGGGTGCAGGATGTAGGGTTCTACTTTAAAGAACGAGCCCAAAGGGACCTCTCTCCAAAGCAAGGGGTGGAGGGTTTAGCGGTTAAGGGTTTCGGGTTTAGGGTCTAGGGTTCTAGTTCGTTCTATTCCCGGTCCTGCATACCTACCACAAAACTCACTCACACAGTTTCAGAGGCCTTTCAAAGACCCCAGCCCGGGGTTGTCCTTCTGAGGATTGCAGGCAGGCCCTTATCCGAGCCCTTCAGCTGAAACCCGTAATCAAGGTCCTTCAGCCGATCTGTCTATGGGTAGTGTTTTAAACAATTAGGGTCCCTTCTAGGGTCCCTTTTTTTTTGTTTTAAGGGTGCCGTGCTATCTTGGGCATTTTCGAGACTTACACCCTTTTCTCAATTGGAGACTGGGGCAAGCCTGCCTAAGCCTGGGGCTCGCGAGGTCAAGCATCTGCGTGAACTGGAGCATGGCGTCCTGGCAGCATGAAGTGGGCTGTGGTTTGGTACAAGGAGTTCTTCTGCCAGAAACCCCGACCCCCGGGAGGATCCAAAAAGTAGATCCCTTAAGGGGGTGCCTATATAGTACCCTTTAGTAGTTAGAGCCCCAAATTAGGGGATCTGCCTTTCTAGATCCTCCCGGGGGTCTGGGAACTGGCAGCAGTCGGCGTTGCGGCTCCGGGTTATGACTCCTGTCTAGCTTCGCGGAAGACATCCAGCAGCTCTAAAACCAACTGCAGCCTGCAACATCCTTCGGATTCTTCGAATGCCATGCACCGTAAACCCTGAGCCCATACCTTACAAATCGAAACTGAAGTAACAAAGCCCACAACACATCCCTGTTCTCGAAAGCTCCACATAGCAGGAAGCTCCAGGGTATCTGTGGCGGTGTCGACGCCCCTGGCCGACAGACTGCAAGCCCCAAACCATCCCAAAAAGCCTTTCAAAATATCTCGAAACCCGGAACCCTTACCATGGACAATGGGGTTAGCAAAAACCCAAAGCTCTGAAGCAAAGCCCAAAGCCAGAGATTCTCACTAAGCTCCTAGCCCGAGGGCGACGGCCGGTCGGGGGATTCTTCAGGGTTTATGAAGGCTTTAGGGGTTTAGGGGGTTCAGGGTTTATTTGAAGTTAAGGGTTTATGAAGTTGAGGGTTTAGGGTTGCGGGTTTATGAAAGTCATGGTTTATGAAGTTGAGGGTTTAGGGGTTTATTTGAAGTTCAGGATTTATGAAGTTGAGGGTTTAGGGTTGAGGGTTTATGAAGTTCATGGTTTGTGAAGTTGAGGGTTTAGGGTTTGGTTTATTTGAACTTCAGGGTGTATGATTTTGAGGGTTCAGGGTTTCTGCATGTATTGTTGCATACTACTTTGGGTTCATAGCCTCAGCTCTTTCGCGTCTTGATGCGTAGCATGAAGAATGCGTAGAAGTATTATAGAGCGACACCGGACAACGACACGGAGGGTACAACCCTCTTGCCGCAGGTGCAGTGGAGCCCTAGGTCCCAGGTGCAAGGCCTGAGCCCTTGAAGCCTAAAGCCTACCTTGAGCTACCATAACCTACTTTTCTATAGGGTCCCTATAAATTCCATATTAGGGTTTATAAAAGAACCTACAGAAAAGTAGGTTATGGTAGCTTAAGGTAGAACCTTAAACCCTAAACCCTAAACGCTAAACCCTAAACCCTTAAAGCTGAAGGCTACAACTGCATGAAGTGGCACCCGGATGGGATGATCTTGGCCTCCGGGACTCAGGCGCGAGCTGCCTCCCTGTTCTTTCGTTTTTTGTTTCTTTTCGGCCCCTAGGGGTTTTGGGGGGTTTCCATTTTGGGGCTTTGGGGAGATGAAGTGTATATAGGGGCGATGCTAAGTAGATCAGGGTTTTGGGATCTATCTTAGCAACATGATCATTGCAATCGGCATTTTTGTCACCGTCTGCTGCACAGCGAACTGTTTTGCCGCACGAAGTTGGAACAGACCCCCGTGCTCGGTGGCTGATTTTTCGGCTCTGGGTTTGTGTCTTGGGCTATCTCGAGGCCAGGTCCCTTGTTTTCCCTTGTTTTTGGAAGCCTGAGTCATTACCCATACTACGGTTGATGATATAAATCCTGCATTACCCCTAGTAAGGAATATACCATAATTCCCATAGTGTAGGGCCCTGAAGGTAATGCAGGATTTATATCATCAACAGTATTCCTTGGGATTCCTAAACATCAGCATAGCATAAGATCTCACCTTCTTCACAGCCCACGATCCCCAATCCGTAAGTTCGCGACCTGTAGAGCTTGGAGTGCAAGGTGAAGGTTATGATTCGGGATAGCAAGAAAAAAACATGGAGTCTGAAGACTCTTCCCAAGGCATAAAGTCTGAGCCATCCCCATCGATTTGCAGGGGGGACCCGTGCAGATCTGGGACATCAAGGACCCGTTGCCTTGCGGGCTTCTTCGGGCAAGTAGCCCATGAAATGTAGAGTTGTCCGACGCTCTCGAGGATTGCTTGGCACAAATGCAATGTAAGGCATGCCTCCGAATCTAGTAGTGTCGTATAGTGGGTCTTGAGTGGCTCGAAGAGCAATGAAGCAGCAGCCCACTCTGAACCCTCAGCTCACATGAAAGCAGAAACGACGAAGAGAGCCATTCAGGCGCGTGGCTGTGTGGTGCCCAGTCTGTTTTTCCTCCTCCAAGTCCCAACGCATTCTGGTCCAGGGTGTGGTTTAGGGTTCGTTCGCGAGGAGCAGAAGGTGGTGGCAAACCTCACCGGGCATGAGGACGCCGTCAAGGCAAAGCGTGTTGCAAAACGGCTTCGTGTCTAGACGTTTAAGGTTTTCTAGAAACTGTACGTGCTAGATCTTGCGGGTTTTGGACTTAAGTGGAACGTTTCGTGTGTTGGGGCTTTTGGGCCCAGCTTTCGAGGGATGAGTGAATGCTCTGCACCAGGCTTTCGCAGTGCAGGGTTTCGTCTGAGTCGGAGTTTGGTGTAGCGTGAGTACCGAAAAGGACCGATACCGAGCTTGAAGCCGCATCCTTGGGGTCACAAGGTCTCCCAGGTCCTAGCTCACACCAGCGCCTGGTTCTGTTCCTACCTGGTTACTACTTTTGAGATTAGGTTTAGAGTGTGAGTCTTCGTGGCTGCGTGGCACTAGGGGGGTCCTTACCCTACCGAGCAACCCACGTATATGTTATAGTGAGAAGCCCAACCTTCGAAAGGCTAGCAACAAGTCTAGGATGCGCTAGTGTTGTGCTGTCGTTGTCTGTCGGACAACAAGCTCTCAGCTAGCCCCCTACACCTCAAACCACCACAAGTGACGGCGGGCCAAAGGTTACGTCTTTCGCAGAACTCCAAGCACTGCAAGCCCGAAGCCCTGTACCCAAAATTCTGCAGCGCCCAGAAAACTCCAGTAAAGGAGCCTAAACCCCAAAACCGTAAACCTTAAACCCTAAACCCTAAACCCTGAACACTAAACCCTAAAACCCTAAACCCTCCAGAGCAACCCAAAGGGCGCGCAGAGAGATCCCATTTCCCAAGCCGCCGCCCCCCGATGCGCAGACCCTCAGCTTCTCGGGGAATGGCTACCACCTTGCGACCGGGTGGGGGCCCCAAAGCTTGGGAGAGGTGTCTTGGGTTTAGGGTGGGGGTCAGGCTTTGGGGGCTTAGAGGTTTAGGGTTTAGGGTTTTGGCTCTTTCTATGTGAGCTTGACGATTCATCGCAGTCTGCCTGCGGTTTCGATGCAGTCTCCTGCCAGCGTACAGGATATCCGCCTCTGTCATGTTCCACCCCAATGGGTTGGCTGTCCGTCCCCCAAACTGATATTCGCCGCAAGACGAAGCATTAACTTCTGTATGCCGTGCTTAAGCAGTGAAATGTCCGAGTGGATAGAAACCCTCAGCACTGAGATCTCAAGCCCTCGGGACCCTGGCCTTTCCGACTCTCTTGTACAGTTCAAAGCTGGGGTCTCTCTCAGCTTGTGATGTATGCTTGGTACCCATGAAATACCCCTCCATCTTGCCGTCCCCAGAGAACCCAATACCACTTAATTAAGGAATATACCTCAAATCAAAGATAATTAAGGCCCCATAATGTAAGGTATATTCCTTAATTAAGGGGTATTGAGTTCTCTGGGTCTCAAATCCTGGATGCTTTTCGCTGCAGGTCGGAAGATGGAACGGCTCCATGACTGCAGGGACGGCGGTTTAGGGTTTAGGGTCTGAGGTTATGGCTCGGAGATGAAGCGTTTTTGTGTTCTGGGGATTCTAGGGCTAGGGTTTGGGCGGCGAAGCTTGCTACTGTTGGGCCATGCGACTGGTGCTGAGCTGGATGAAGCTGACGACACTTCCACGCTGTCACAATTGCTTAGACCAAGAGCAGCATCCTGATCTTGACGACGATGGTGGTGAGGATGACCTAGAGGGTTCAGAGACGTTCATGTTAAGACTACGTGCCACAGGTGTCGGGTGCTTCTGCAGTCTATCAGATCAGCCAAAGCCACTCAAAACTCAACGTCCTAAACTCCTAAACTTACGTAACCCAAACCTTGAACACACCAGATCTTCACACCAAAGCCCCGGTACGGCCCAAAACTACCCACAACCGCACAGGTCAAGCTGTGGGACCTGCGGAAGCCCCTGAACATCCAGACGCACGGGGCCCCAAGAGAAGGGCTTCCTCGTTAAGTTGTGGTTTAGGGTTTAGGGTTTAGGGTTTGTTGGTCGTGATTTCTTGAAGTTCCTAATCAGCCTTACTCTGGATTTTGGGTTTCAGGCGTTGAGTTTTTCTTACTATTTCTGAGCTTAGGGGTGCAGGCTTCGCAGTGTTTGGGTTGTGGGGCTTCGGGTGTAGACAGAGATTTAGGGTAGGCTACGGACATTTGTGGCTTGGGTGATCACGGAGTGTCTGGGGGTTTAGATATGCGAAAACCCGAAGGGCTTTCGGCATCCGACGATGCTGTGGGGGTTTCCAGAGGGCCACCTTTTTTGTTTCGGGGAGCCTGGAAGGAACGATCAGGCTCGGTAGTAGGGATGCATGGTCTTGGAAGCTCCAACATATGCCATCGACGAGCTGCCCGGAAGATTTCAAACTCGGCAGTACTGTCCGTGCCTCGTATTGCAAGATGGAGTCGCGAACGCAATTTTTGGCGTCTCTGAAACCCTGGACCTCCCCACACTCTAAAGTTCTTTCGTCCACGTACAACTGGACTATCATGTACTATACCCCAGAACCGTATTCTACCGACGAAGGCCCCCATATCATAGAACCCATATAGTAACCTGTATAGAATCCCAAGACCCCCTATATTCCCCTCCTCGAAGTCTAAGACCCCGGTTCTGTTTCCGCGCACCGAGGCTCCAACTGTCGGCTCCCGTGAACTCGGTGGCCTTCGATTCCACAGGCTGCCCTGGGGTCGTGTTTCAGGGGTTTAGGGCTACCAAGGGTCGGGGGTTTAGGGTTTGGGTTGGGTTTTAGGGCTACCAAGGGTCAGGGGTTTGGGGGTTTAGGGTTTGGGGCTTCGGGGGGTCTACTCCCATTTTTCTGGTTCGCTGAAATGATTTTGATAGTCATGGTCGGGAATGGTTAGGCGTATTATGATTATTGTGGGTGTGTCACATTGCTGCGGTCATTGATAGGGTTTGGCGCGCCGCGTTTAGACGACCCTGCCCTAGGCTCGGACATCCTCGACTGTAGAAGGCATCCGAATCTCTGTATGAATGCGCCAGAGGCGGTTCAATTAATTGAGCAACTACTGTTGATGATATAAATCCTGCATTACCTGAAGGACCCTAAACTATGGGAGTTATGGTATATTCCTTACTATGGGTAGTGCAGGATATATATCATCAACCGAAGTATAAGAGCCTTCGGCTGGTTTCCAAGCCGAAACCAGACACTGCTTCGCGACGTGCTGAAGCTCCAGAAAATGAGTCGGTGCAGGTCTTTTACTAAACCCTAAACCCTAAACCCCTAAGCTTTCTTAACCCTAAACCCCTAAACTTTCTCAACCCCTAAACCCCTAACCCCTAAGCCCCTAAATGCTTAACCGCCTAAGCCCCAAATCCTTAGAGGTTTGGAGTTTCAGAGGTTTAGGGGTTTAGAAGTTTAGGGGTTTAGAAAGTTTAGGGGTTTAGACAGTTTTTGGGTTTAGGGTTTAGGGTTTAGGAATTTTTCTGGGTCTAGTGTTTAGGGGTTTTAGGGGCTGGTGAGAGAGAGCCTTGCAGCTCCGCAATCCGAAAGCCTCGGCTTCGGCTTTCAGGTTCCTTCAGGGTTTAGGGTTTAGGGTCCATGGTTTAGGGTTTAGGTTCCATGTAGGTTTAGGGTTTAGGGCTCAGGGTTTAGGGTTTAGGGTTTAGGGTCCCGAAGCCCAAATCGCCAAAAACCTCGAAGTTTCCGAGAGCCCTGAGCCCTGAACCCCTCAAACGCCGCTGGGGATCAGGGCAATACCTCTCTGTTGCCAGCGACGTGGTCCAGGCGGGCGAGGGGTCAGGGTATGCGTTTAGGGACCCAAAAAAGGACATAAGTGTCAGCATTTTATCAGGATATCACTACCTTATTGGGCTTCATTATAACGGGGGGTTG
>CAJNJA010011175.1:418-39810 GCA_905231915.1 Symbiodinium necroappetens | reverse complement strand
ACGCACGCACGCACGCACACTCACACACTCACACACACGCACACACGCACGCACGCACGCACGCACGCACGCACACACACACACACACACACACTCTCTCACGCGCAAACACACAAAAACGCACGGACGGACGGACGGAAGGACGGACGGACAGACAGACAGACAAAGAGACAAAGATGCACACCACATGCAGTCGGTTTTGCTTTGAGGTGCTTTAAAGAAGGCTGTTCCAGGTTCACCGTCGTGGGGAGCTAATCATGGGTCAGGTCATCATTGCTATGACACCATCCGCCACATCACCCGCGATGTTTGCAAGAAGCACGGTGTGTGCTGGAGCAGCAAATTAGAAGATGCGGCCAAACTGTTCTCTTGATAAATGCATTGCTGAGTTCAGTGTTGCAGTTGGCATCTGACGCCCTCTGTTCTTTTGTGCATGTTGTGCACCCATCCAAGGCACCATCAGGACGTGTCTGCATCGACGGCTTTCAGGCTGGTCTCATGGCAGATTTTTCAGTCACATATCGTGATCAAACTGTGTTGCCCGGACCGTTGAGACTTTGTCCCTGAACCCGATTGCTACTTAATTAAAGGCAACCTATGAGTGCAATCGGGGGCCAGCCCAGATCTTTCGAGCCTGAGTTTCAAGAACGTGTCAAAAGCCACGCCTCTGCTCCCTGCGCAGTGCACTGTGGCAGCGTTTGGTGGCCGCGACTCCGGCCGCCCTGCTGATGTGAGGCGGCTGGTGACCTAGTGGCTGGGAGCTCAAAGCAGGGCTGTAGCTTTGCTTCCACGCGAGAGGCCTGAACCAGAACACGGTGGCTTGCAGGAGGTTACAAGGCCGTGACTCCGACATGAGATGATTTTGATTGGACCTACCGTCCGAGCAAGCTGGGCACACAGCGGCCCAGACAAGTTTCTCCTAGTTTGGCCCCCTGCACGGGACCGAGCTTGAAATTAAAATCATTGGCGAGGCCACCTCAGTTTTTGACAAGATGCATTGAGGCATGGCATGGCAATTTTTTTTTCACGCCTGTGCGCCTTTGTAATGGCGCTGGCACCAGGGACAAAGGCTCTGGTTCGCAGCCCGGTGTCCAGATTGCGACGGGCATATCCGCAGTTTGACCGTCTCGCCAAACTGACTTTGGATTTCTGAGTCAGATGTCTTCCTCCATTTGTCTGGAGCTGTGGATTATGTCGGCAAATTGGAGATGGGCTGGGCTGCAGGCTCAGAGAGCTGGGCTTTTCAGGAGTGGGGAGCCATCACTGTGCCTGTAGCTGAATGACTATCAAGAATTTGCAAGTTGTGCTGGTGTGGTGCGGCTAGGACAGGCATTGTGCCTGTCAAAACATCCCTTGAACACACTTGGCAGATTTAGCAGATCATCTGAATGTGTGCCAGGAGCCAAACATCAGCACGTAGTTGCTCCTGCAGTGGTGCTAGTTGCAAGCCATTTCATGTGCCTCAAGGGGTCTTTCTTCCCATTTGCTCAGTTCTGCCTTCATCTTTTGGCACATGGAAAGTCTGCAGAGGTACAATTTTCTGCCTTCCTCTTCGCACACCTAGGATTTCGTTTGTCCTCGTGCTGAATGCAGCACAGACCGCAGGTTAGAGATCCTCCTGATTTGCCAGATGCTATTCCGAGCGGAGTGATTGTGAAACATTTGCCCGTGCAAGGCTTGGTGAGGGGATGTCTGACAGTACTGTTCGTGCTCTTGCGTCGGGCAAGCTCTACCTGCCGTCGCAGGTTAGCACTGGGAGGGAGCGACACACCAGCACATGCGATCCAATCCCAGTGCAACTCCAAATTGAGGTCGTTCACCCTTCGGAGTGCTACCATCCCACAAAAACCAATTCTCATGGATCCTTCCTGAATGCCTTGGAGATCAGATCCAGCCACTTTTTATCTGTTGTGTCTCACGTCGCTACGCGGCGCGCGAAAATGAAGTCCATGCCGATCCGGGCAGCTGCGTCGACGAGTTTGCTGTGAGTTTCCATCTACTTCCAAGTATGGCTGCGATCCTGCGTCTGTCTCCTGAGGAAGGGAGCGCCGATGGAGGCGTCTTGCGATCGAAGGTTGTTGAAGTACTAGTAAGTCCGGGTAGAATTTGCTATATGGTTGTTTCTAGCTCCAGTTGATGCCACTTGTAGGCCAGTGCCACGACAAATCTGCTGTGCCTCCCAGAGTGATGCTTCACGCGACAAGCGACACTGGTGAGCCTGCTCTGCAACAAGTGATAAAAAACCCATCGCGAAAGCGAGTAGCTGAGTAGCAAGTCCCAATCTTGAACGGCCAGCAGTTGGCAGTTTTCACAACAAGCACATCGTCTAGCAAGGAGTAATTAAGCCGAGGCAAGACTCCGGAAGGTGGACAGATCCTTGACAAACAGACGGTTTAAAGCGAGTCCGAGTCACACTGTCCGTGACGGCTGGGAGGTAGGCAATGGCCAGGTTTCCTCACAACGGGCGACACCACCTCCTCGTGCGGCCGCGGCACGGAGTGGTGCAAAGGCCAGTCGCTCTTTGCGCCTCTCTGTGGAATATGCAAAAGAACCTAGAATGGACGAGTACTTTTGGATTGCTGATCACTTCGGGTTCAGATGCTTATTGCAGCATCTGCCGGTACGGGCTGGTCAGGTTCTAGTCCCACGGCACTCCGTTCTGCTCATACTTTCTCTTTCCCATCTGTATGTTCAGCCTTCGGCTTCTGCAGACCCTGCCTGCGGAGGTATGTGACTGGACATAAGCAGCAGTAAAGTTCTAGGGATGGCAAGAGACAGAGAGAAGAACAGGCCATGCACCGGCCTTTAGCCTGCGCAAGCAAGAAAGACTGGGACCAAAGACGGGTCTGCGGGTCTACGAGCTAAAGGCGGGAGCCAGGCCCGAGCAATACTGGCAAACTCCGCAGCAAAGTCCGAAGTGAACTGCAGCAAGGCTCGATTGTGTGCCCCCTTGGCATTGAATCACTGCGTGCAGGGCAGGAAGGAGCCAAGACAGCGAGACAGAAGGCGGTCTTGTTACTAGTCACGAGCCAAGGAGCCTTTATTTTACGAGATTCGTTTGCGCCTCTATGGGGCAGCTACAGAGCCTAGCGTCCCATAACTCAACCGGTCCTGGACTCAAACCTCGGACCTTCCCCGAGGGATAGGCCTGGTGACTCGTGGACCCACAAAAACTGACCATGCCCCTGAAGCTGGCGTCCATGCGTCCGCGTGACCCTCGTGTCCCGGCTCAGATGGACACGCATTTTCGTGCAAGGAGAGGGGTCTGAGAAGAGAGCCCCGTGCTTCTGCGTTTTCCTGCTTAGGCTTCGAGGATTCCAGTGGCACTTTCAGTTCCGATGGATTTGGGAAGCTTGACCGTGAACCAGCAGTGGGAGGCTTGAGGCGTCAAGATCACCCAACAGATGGAAGGTTGCCTTAGAAGACGAACGTGCTTTGCTAGCCATGGTGCATGTTTAATCGGCGCTCCAGATCTTCATCATGGCAAGTCCAGTTATGTCCAGCTCAGGAAGGCGTATTCTTTTCTGGAAGAGAGCACTGGCTGCAATTATCCATGTTATTGTTGCGTATTACCGTCGTGCAACATTCAGGCATCCAGCCTGTTGTGTCTCCTCAGACCATTGCTGCGCATCGCGACCCATTCGATGAGTGTGCAATCGTGTCGCGGCCTGAGGTACCGGGCAGAAGAGTTCGAAAAGCTGATGGAAGCGAAGCAACGGTTGCAACAGTTGCGCAAGAAGCGTCCAAAGGCCGGGTGCCTCCCCGTGTTTTGGAGGACGGTATAGGACAGGCTGACCTCGGCAACTCTAGGCCGCACCAAGACCCATACAGGCACCGGCACACCTGCTCAGGAGGCAGCAGTGCTGGGAACTTCTATCAAGACCGAGGGCCCGTCCGCAGTGCTGTCTCGACACAACCGCGCAGCTGCAATGCACAAGAATGCGGCTCTGCTGGTTCGGAGCCACACACACCAGCGATTACACAAGCCTTGTACCATGCGAGCCCTTGCGCATCTCACTGCCAAGCAATTCTGTAGCTGCACTTCCGCATGCTTCCGCCAATGCCAATATTGTAATACTGCATTTCTACGGCTGTGCAGGCGGTGTAAGTGTCTGAACTGGAGAAGGCACAAATCCCTTAAATCCTGCGACGTGAAGTGCCAGAAACAAACCAGCAAGTATCAAAAGCAGGATTCGATGATAGCGGCGCAGGAGGACGAGATTACAAAAGAGCTTCTTGCATGCATGACTCGTTGGTCTGGTAGCTCAAGGAGTTGATTGGAAGCCTATGTTGGGGCACTGAGGATTAAGCGCCGAGTGCAGCAGGACAAGCAGAGGCCAGTGTCAGAGTTCCTGCCTGCCACTGGTCCTAAATGCGGGGAAATGTTGATGAAGCTGCAAGGGCTGCAGGGACCAGCTCTGCGCTTTGGCTTCCGCCAATCCCAAAGTGCTTTAGATGCCGCAGGAGACACATCGGTCGGCTTCAGGATGCCGAGAGGGTGCTGAAGGCCGAGGAGAGGCAGAAGGTGAAGGAAACTGGCAAGGCACGGATTCAGACCCTAATTAGGGCCTAATCATAATCGTCGTTAACTGCAGGATCAGACTCCTAAACTTGAAGCGGCATTCCATGCGACGTCAGAGCACCTACAAAGGTGTCTGATAGCAGTTTTGATGTGAGGTACCGTATTTTCACCGGAAGAAGGCAGCGAGACAGCTGCTGGTGGAGAAAAAGAAGAAGGAGGCGACCCCGGCCAAGAAGCTGAAATAGCCATGCACACAGAGCAGAGGCAGAGCACAGCGGACTCAACTCTTTACAGTAACTGGACCCTGCTCGCTCTCTGTAAGGCCTGTAAAACAAACCTTTTTCGCGGCCTGCACTGTGCTGAGTGCTTGCTGTGAACCTTTACGGTCTTGCTTCACACATTCTTGCTGGTCCTCCTGGTCGCTGCCTCAGTCGTGCTCTTTGCTAGGCGTCCTCCTCTTGAGCCCTTGCTGAGGTCACTCCGGTGATGTATTTTATTTAGTTCGGGCGAGTTAGGGGTTGTGTTGCCTGAGTGTCCTAACTCCTTGTTCCTTGGGGGTTTCAGCGGGCAGCAGTTGCGCCCGCCATGGAAACTCGGATGAGCGAGCAGCCCAGTTTGACCTTTCTGAAGGTTTGACTGACATGGCGAGGCTTCCGAAGCGTGCTTAATGGTATGACCTTTCAAGGCTGTGCCTTCTGCAGACAACGACTCGCAGCAAGTGTTGTGTTTTCAGAGAGTTGGCCGTGACTCGATGACAGCCTACTATCGGTG
Source organism: Symbiodinium necroappetens (assembly GCA_905231915.1). Lineage (NCBI taxonomy): Eukaryota > Dinophyceae > Suessiales > Symbiodiniaceae > Symbiodinium > Symbiodinium necroappetens. Next base: position 34,517 of record CAJNJA010011175.1, on the reverse strand, counting down.
CGTGCCGGTTCCGTGCATTGAGAACGGTCCTGTTGCGACTGTGACAGTCGAAGTGCACCGTCTCCGTCTTGACTGGTTCTGCGTCTGCATGGGGCTTGATACAGCATGCGCGCCTGGATTGATGTGGGTGTAAACTGTGCCTGTGTTGTCCTGATGTCGCTATCTGGCTACAGGTGATGTGAGTCTTTCAAAGCCCGGCCGCGTTTCGTGTGAAATGTAACAGGTGCATTCTGGTCCATTGTAGCTGAACCGAGGGCGAAGCGATGGGAACAGCGATAGCCGCTGAGCCGAGAAGTGTCATCGAAGAACAACGTGCATCTACAGTGGGCGTGGGCACATCGGTCCGAGGGGTGACATTCTCACTGCTTTGGCTGTGCGGGATACGGCGTACACATCGGGCCTATGCCGGGTCAGCTGTGCTTGCCTTGACCTTGTGTCACCTTCGCCCCTTGGGTCCGAACTGAGCTGTGACTTGCCACTAGTAAGTCTAGTGAAGCTGTGCCGGAGTTACAGAGCGCTAGTTTCGAACAGCTAGTTACCAGATAGTTGCTACACCCACTCTGAGAACGTCAGACATGGGAGTCTGGAGCCAAAAAGCCATGTTGACCAGAGTCTCATTTGCAGGAGAAGGGGAAGACTGGCAGGCACAAGTTGGAGGTTCACCTGCAATGCCTGACATGATAGCAGGTCAGTAGAAAAGCAGTTTAATCACCACGGATGGCAATCATCTGCAACGTCACACCCCCTTGCAGTCGCCTGCCAAGGAAAATTGCAAACATGTCATATGGTCGACAGTGTGCAGGAGCGCAGGGAGAAGAAGCTCGCGGCGCGCGAGAAGAAGAAGATCCCAACAAGGCGCGTATGAGTTGCTGTCAGTGTCACCCCTCTGAACAGAGATCTCCTTTCAGAATTCGCTTGCGCCACAGCCTTCATACAGGCTCGCGGTGACATTTTCAACTTTCAAGCGATATTATTTCTGGAGTGCCCTAGAACCCTTGCACGCCGTGAAGTCGTAGTCACGGCAAGATTGGCAAGAGCGAATCTCTGGACAGCTCCTGACTTTCGACTGCTGCTGCTTGAGAAAGCATCGGCAAGCAGCGATGCAAATTGTTCGGTGATGCAGAAATTTGCTCACACGAGATTCACGAGTTTCGGTTCTCTCGCCGCAACCCCAAGCAGAAAGGGAGGGATCTTGATGCTGTGTTGGTGCTGTGTTGAAAGTGGAGCCAGAGCCACATATTCACGTGGGAATATTTCAGGTCGAACTGCGGCGCTTGGGTTTGTGTGACCTGTTCTGGTAGATCCTGCCACGCACGAATGCTCGGCCGCAGCAGAAACTCAACTTTAGTGCGGGCGCCTTGCGTGCGGGCGCCTTGCGGAAGCAGTGTGCCACGCACGCGCCTCTGGCCGACAGCAGGTTCTGCGTGTTAGATTTGGGACACAGCGACTGACCAGCTGCCGCAGAAGTGGCACTTTACAGACCTTGCTGTCGGCTGAATTCCCCCGTCGCTCACGCGCTCAGGTAGCCTCCATGGGCGATAAACCTGCCTGGGGCGAGGCCAGTAGAAGCAACAGCCTGCTTTCGATGCGAAGCCGGGGGGCCTTCATATGGTGTCTGTGATGCTAGCAGCCAAAGACCCTGGCACGCAATCCACAGGTTACATGGGTAGTTCTCTAAAGTAGGGTCCCTTTTGGGGTCCTTTCAATACGGGTGCCGTACTATATTGGGGACCGAAAAAGCGACCCTAATTTGGAGAACTACCCACATATGTCTGAAGTTACTCTTGCTCGCCACATTTTCGTGTTTAGTCAGTTATTATTTGGTCGAGGGAATCTGCTTGAAGTCAGCAGAAGACCAGCGGTCTTGATACGGATTCCAATAAGTTGTGAGATCATCCGGTTACAGGGGCGCGAAGTGCCAGCAATGAGAACGCATTGTGCAGTTTCTCGATCTTCATGCCACACTGTATGTCCAAGGTGAACTTTGCATTCTGCTCTTTCACATAATTGAAGCATGGCCCACCCTTAGCCAGCTAGTGCATGTCGTGGGTTCTGTAAAACTTGAGCAGAATTATGTCACTGGTTGCACTCTCTTCCAATTGTATTCTTCTAGACTTTCGCCAAGTCTTCGGGACCGTGACAAAAGTCCCAGCGGATTGTGTCAGCCCACCTTGGTGCCGAAACACAGGACGACCCGGATGATGCGCCTCGCGAAGAGGCGCCACTTCCTGCCGAGGCCTTCGTCCGTGCAAGCTGTTCCTACTGCCTCTGCTGCTGAGCCTGCAAAGTATTCTTGGCCTGATCGAAGCGATCCAGTGCACGACCATTCCTGGGACAAGATGGGAGACGATTGGACTGTTTGAAGCCGTGTGCTGAAATAGCGGAGCAGCAGGTGGGGCAACCTATGGCAGTGGTGCGAAATGAAATGTGAACACGACCCTGATTGGAACATTAGGCGAAGCATGAAACGAAATATGGGTTTCACTAGCTTCACTACTCACATAGCAGATTGACAGGGGTGATTCTTATGTTGTGAGTCGTTCGCTCCCGATTTTGGTGGCGTGCGGACGGCGTGCGCTGCCAGGTCGTTTCCAGACGAAAGCGAAAGGCGACGTGGCAACAGAAGATTTTCTTCCCGCAGCAGCTACTGCTTTCAGGCTCCTGCAGGCCCAGGGGTTACATTCACAGGCAGGAGCCAGGAAGAGGCCCAAAACGAGAACAGATTTGGCTGCGTTTGACATGAGCCAAGCAAAGTGACCCAGTGTGTGTCAGCTACAGCACCAGATTAGACTCAGTAGACCCAGGTGACGAAAGAAGAGGAGGTGAAAGAACAGGAGGAGTACGTTACCATGTCGTGCCGTGGCGGCAGCCGGCAAGGATTTCGCTTCCGTGTTTGGGCTGTGCAGCTTCCCGAGCTCGTGAGAAAGCATCTACAGCGAAGGTGGGAAGAGATCTTCCCCAAGAAGCCGATGGACAGGCTGCGCTGGCTCTTCAAAGCCTGTAAGGCAGGAGGGCTTGGTGTCGCGTTCGGGCCATGTGAAGTGTGAGGATGCTTGATTCTGGTGCAGGCGGCGAAAGAGGGGCGGATCAAGCCAAACCCACTGCAGCTCGGAAAACGACGGCCTCTTTCCCTTGGTAGAGAGAGATCTAGGACAGCATTCCGAGAAACTCGTTCCTGCTGTAGTCGAACGCATTCTTTCCGCTTTCTAGAGCACGTGTTGCTTGGGCCTTCTTGCAAGAAGTGCTGAGGTACAACGTCGTGGCTCACAGGAGATTTCTCGAAGGCCTCAAGGCCAGCGCAGAATTTTATGTCCAGGTGGTGGGGGTAGTCCAAATACTGGCTGCTCTGGCAGGGCAGCATTGCCACCGATTGCCTCAATCTCATCCGTGGCCACATCCACCTTTTCAGCCCGAAGCAGCAAAAGCAGCCGCTTCGCTGCAGAGCTTCTGCACACGTCTTGAGGTGCTGCAACAGATGTTGTTGAGAGTGGAGGAGAGGTCTACATCTCCGTGTGCATGCAGCCGAAGATGTCACACAAATTGTCAGACTGCTGTGCTTCAGCCGAGTTTGTCAGTCCCCATTGCAGCAGCAGGGAGTGGCAGGAAGCACAAATTCAATCTTGCTGATGCGCAAAAGGCTGCAGTCTGACAACTTCGAGCTGTTCCGAAAGTATGCCCCAATCAGTGCAGGGTTCTCAGGGAAGTGACGTGGAAGTCTCTGCACGATAGCCAGGGCAGGATGCGGGCATGATGCGGGTCGCAGCAAGGTCCTGGACTCTGACGACGATGAGGATGCTGCGCCGCCGTTGCCGCCACCTCCGGAGGTCCATGTGGAGATGAAGGACGGCATGCAGGGATGATGCAGGGTTAAATTAAAGGCAAGGTGAGAAATTGCTTGCCTCTGCAAGGACAAAAAAAGGAAGAGGGGCGAACAGCGGAAGCAAGTGGAAGAGGAGGAAGAATTCGGTTTCAGCGATGATGAAACCGAGGTCAAGAAGGCGCGCTCAGTGATATGCTAGTGCTTTTACGATTGCTGCTCAGAGATTCCTGCCTTGACAGTAAAGAGTATATTCAAGGGGCCAGCAGGCTTGACTCGCCCGTGTCTGTGCGAAGATCATTGCCGCAGGCGAGGATCTTGGCCAAGGGCATCGAAAGGCGAATTGACCCAGCAGATGGCCAGGCCTCGCTCGATCCGGTGGGATGGGAGAGCTGACGGGAGAGCTGAAGTGCCGGTGCTTGCTTCTGCAGCAATCCAGGCTTACTCCCTGGAGGAGTTCATCACAGAGTACGGTGGCATCATCCCCAGCATGCTGTTGCACCCCAGAGCTTCAGATCGGCACGTGCAGCTTATGAAGGAGATCTGTTCTGAGTCTGTTTCGCAAGATGGGCAACAGACAGCGCGCAGTACTACTTGTTGTGTATGGTCTTGTCGTTGCAAGCTTCGCCATGTACCTGCTTCAAATTAAGACTTGCACATCTTCTCTCTGCAGGCAGCGGGGACAAGCCACCTGTCGAGTGGGAGAACTCCAAACATACCTCGATGCTCGGCTGCATGTGCCCCACCTTCCACTCAGTGCTGACGATGGCCAATTCATCGAAGCTTCAGATGCCGCTGCGGCAGAGTGCAGTGCTTGCACTGTGCTGGCGTGTGACAGATGCAGTCGGGGAAAGGTTGCAGGGACGGAGCAATAGATGCGAGATTCGCAGGTTCATCTACAAGGAGTAGTGAGCAAGGCGGCAATCGGCAAGTCATGTGTGCAGCATGGGCAATCCGGGCGTTACTGAGACCGTTTGAGCCGAAGCTTGCCGCGCAAAAAGGCGCGACTGAAAACACGACCTTCAAGCTGGTTGATACTATTACGTAACGGTTCGAACATCATTGGAGGTCATTCTTGCAATTAGCTTTGTCTGAGGCTTGCTATCGGCCGACAGCGGGCCGCTTTCATTGCTGGTTGGAGCACGTGAGGCTATAAAGAATTTGTTTTCAATCCCATCACCTGAACAGAATGGAGCAACCTGACGGCAGTCCGGGGGCAGACACATGCCGAGTGCAAGAGCTAGGCAGATAACCGACATGAACTGACGTTGTTGTTCGAGAAGAGGTGTGAAGCACGTCATTCACGGCCCACCATGTTTCAGATAGCGCAGAACTCGTCCCGATTGCCTTGTGCTTCTATGCTCAAGCCCTGAAGCACCTTGCGTGCCCTCTGCTTCCTCGGGCCATGGCGCAGCAGGTGTGTTTGTGTTTGTGTGTGTGAGTGTGTGTGTGTGTGAGAGAGAATGCACGCGTCGGACGTCACTTCCAGAAATTCCCGGAGTTCAGGCATCGCCCATGGACGGCTGTGATGAAGAAGGCGAGCCGGAAGAGGCTCTGGCCGCTCAGTTGCGATTGTTTTGCACGTTCCTGGCGAACTTCCCAACCCCATTTCCTGATGTGACATGCAGCAGGTCGTGTCTTTTTACCAATAGTTGTTTTGCCAACCCCTTAATTAACTGCCAGCACATGCGAGAAGAACAGCCAAACATGATGCGCACTTGCTTTAAGCCAAAAAGCACAACAACAAGGGCTATAACAATCACAGCGATGATGCGACTTCACACCCCACAGGAAGGGCCGCAATACTGGAACAAATCTCTGCCAGAGTACCTGTCAGTACTGGCAGATGAAAATGCCGTCGCTGTTAGACTCTTGGACTAGAGAGCTGCGTGACTCGTCTCTCTTAGCAAAGGCAACTTGTGGGTCTCAGCGGGAGCAGGTCGAAACTCCCAGCAGAACATTCCTGAATTTCAAAGCAACTCTGGCAGGGAGAGGAGGTCAGTACAGACTTCTCGCACCGGCTCCCTACACACCAGCTGCAGAAAGCTATCTGACTGGCATCCTACACTGCCTTGAAGGCATTAAGGGAGCGTCGTTCAGATGGGCGACGCAGAAGGGGTTCTCTTTCCCGATGCTTCGGCAAGGCCTCCAAAAAAAGACCGAAGGAAGCAAAAGCTTTCCGGTGGCTTTCTTAGTTTCCAAGACTGTGACTCCCAGAGAACACGACAGAGCAAGCTGCAGGCTAGTTGGACTCTGCTTTGTTGGAAGCACTGTAATAAGGGCCATGCTCATGGCGACCGAGGCAAGTGGAAAAGAGACGAAAGACAGAGCAGGTTCCGCTTTCCTTGCAGTGGATGCCAGCTGTCGCAAGTTAAACCGACACAGCTTGCGGCTGTTCTATGCCAGTGCAGGAAACGAAGGCACCGGCAGAAGACGCGCAGGTCAGGATCTACTGCAGTCCTGAGTGCTGGCTTAGAAGCGGATTTTGATGTTGACATCGGCACACAGGTTCTTCTAGTAAAGTTGGGTCCACCACTGTCCCAACGACGGGTTTCGAGGAAGCTGATGTCGCTGTCGATGGTGAGGCTTGTGGGGAATCTTGAGGCAACATAAGACGCGAGCACATGCCCGGTACCCTGGAACTCTGACGTTGCTGGGTGTGTCTGGGAGTGGCTGGCCACCGCCGGGCGCTAAAATTCTTTGAGGGTTGCCGAGTCTTGGTTGCGTGTGGAGACCATCTCTGAGCGGCTGGCAGCCGAAACAACCCCACGCAGATGACATAGAAAGACGGTCTTGAAGTTTAAGCGCACATGACTGACCGGCACTGAGTGACCAGAAACTGGCTAGCAGCTGGGATGCAGTACTTCCCCGCGTCTAGTAGATGCAATTTGAAAAAGCTCGCCTGTGTTCTTGCTTTGGTCCTGATACGTAGCTGTGGAAGCCACTGCACTTGCGCCAAGCCCTGCCCACAGCTGTTGTCTGACAAAGGGTTCTGGTGGTTTCTGATGCCTACCGTCCCTGGACGGTCCACCGGAAGTTCTGACCAGGTTTTGCTGGCAACATTGTTGATTTCGCCAGACGTGCAGTAGCATGGTACATCTTGAGTCGTTTGCAAAAGCGCGAAGTCTAGCATGCCGTTGATGCAGGCTCCCACCGCCGCTGCTAAATCCACTGCTGGTTCCGACGAGCTCCCTGCATTGCTACTGTGTCAGCTAGGCGGCTGGGAAAAAATGCCGGTGCTCAAGGCTTTGCGCAGCTTCGCAATTATATATATCTCCGATCGATCAAGCAGGAAACCGGTGCTGGTTATAGCCATTATACCCGCACTTGCACTTCGGCGGGAAAGATCTGGCTCTGCCAGGTGATGCTGACCCGGCCGAAGGTGATGCTGACCCGCCCGAAGAAGCTGCTGATGCGAAGGCCAAGCCCTAAGCCAGTTCTGTGTTCGATGTGCTGCGAGGGATCTGGCCGGGCGAGCTCAGTTCAAGCCTGTGGAAAAAAGACATACAGGTTACACTTGTCAGACGCATGATCGTCACCATGCAGATCGATTATTTGCTGTGCACCGGCAAGGAGAGTGTCACGGAAGCTGGCGACGAGAGCCACAAGGAGCAAAAGAAGGGCGAGAGAGATAGAGAGAGTGCGCAGGGGGTTCCGCCTTCTCCTTGACTGTGTTGAAGAAGAGTGCGCACGAGCGCAGGGCGGGCAGTTTCCCCCCTCTTTTGACCTGCAGAGAGAAAGTCTGCGAGCGAGCGAGAGAGTTGCACCCTGGGACCAAGTCTTTTTTTGGGAGAAACTCCACTTCAATGTGCCGAGAGAAACGTGATTTGGGCGTGTCGTGTTTTAGCCAGGGCAGTGCGAGCAAAACTCCGAAGTCCAGGTTTCTGCCGTGAAGGCGCAGATCACGGGGCACATGGTGCCCGTTTGTCGTGAGAAGCAAGAGTGTTCCCGTCTTCAGCCCTCAAAGAAAGCCTTGACTTTGACTCGAAACGCCATTTGCTGCCTCCGCTTATCCTCCGTTCTGCGAAACAGCCGAAGAGAGGGACCCTACAGTCTAGCGACATTGTAACTGTCACCAGCTGCAGCAAAATAGGCCACTTCCAGTCTGGGCGAAGCTTGGGCCGCACATGGCAGATTGCCTCGGTTCGGTGCCTGTGCGATGTGGTCCCAGTATGTCCAGTCGGAGTTGCGAAACTAGTGCCACTAGATTTAAAGTGCACCGAGACGGTGCCAATGCGCGCATGTACGCGCGCACGGCCCTAGCCAAAGGAGTAAAGTGCAGGTGTTTGCAGGTCGAGTCTTGGTGTTGGGCAGCGGCTGCATGCGAGCAATCCGTGAGGAAATTTGGCGGCACTGCGTGCTCCAATTCCGAGTGAACTAGCATGATACTAACATGCATGGGTTGCACCGGCATGGTTCTTTCGGAGCATCGTGTTGACCTGACCTGGACTTCGGATGACTTCGGACAACCACAGCGAAGATGCAGAGGGGGTTGGTTCCGACTTGAATGTGAGGCGAAGCTGCAAGTGCAGGATAGAGAGTCCGGTTTCTTAGCAGTCATCGGCGAGAACCTTACTGGGGCTATGCAGAGCTGCGTGCACAGAAGCACAGGTGGTTCCCCCCAATTGACCCAACGAAACGAGCGAAGCACAGCGAGAGGGAAGCAGTCTTTGTTGTTTTTCGTGGGGTTCGCATTCATCGAAGTTCCGCCGACCGCCCCAAAATCTCCGAACAAAGGAGCGCTCCTTATAGGTACCGACCCCTCATGTCCTACAGACAGAAGGAAAAAGCAGTGCTCATCAGCCGCCTGGCCAAGTATATAAAGCAAAGCAAAAGTGAGACTGAGAGTGAGCGCAACAAAGACAGGGCGTACGTGCCTCTGTCTGTGTGTGTGTGTGTTTGTTTGTTTGTTTGTCTGTCTGTCTGTCTGTGTGTGTGTGTGTGTGTTTGTGTTGTGTCTGCCATCCCGGACACGGATGTAGCCGTTACGCTGTTGACCAGCCATCCATAGAAGTGTGTGAGGGAGTGAGACGGTGGGTGGGCGTGCCGCGAGCAAGCCAGAGTGAGATCAAGGGTGAACGTTTGTGTCCGGATTCCGCTTTCGCGCCGACGAAGCATCGAAGAAATCTGCTTGCGGTTTATGCCAAGGAGGAAGTGAAGGCTGAGCCTCACAAGGGCGGAGCTCTGAGCACCTTGCACTTGCACCTGTAGCTGGGGACGTCAACTCGTCGGCTAGTCGGCAGATGTAGATATGGAAAGCAGAGATGATTAGAGCCTGATTAGAGTATAGAGATGCACTTCGTGTGCTTGCACGCCGTGCGGACTTGTGCTTTCCTGGCTTGCAGGCATGTGTACTGAGCTGAATAACAATACGAACACACCCCAAGTCAAATACATGCAGTCTGGCTGCTTGTGCGACTCATACATTGCATAGGCCTTCGTGGCTAGGATGGCTGTCAAAGACACGCCTGGACGCAGAGCAGCAGGAGCGCGCCTGCTGCTTCCGCTGCTTTCACTGTGGGCCTTCTGGCCAGCGACCTTTACGGTGGCCGAGGCCACGGACGTGATGGATGGTGTGGTCACTTGCACAGTCTGCCCGGCAGTCCAACCGATTTTGGAGTTTCCCCATAGCTTCCACGCGTTGATGTGGTTTTGCTTTATGTTTCCAGGTCGGATAGAGATGCCTTTCTGTCGGCGATGTTCGGGTTGTTTCTGAATACAGTGATTACACTGATCTGGTGTCGTGTTGTCACGTCAGCTCCCACGGCGGATCCTGGTCTCTGCCGCAGTCGCTGCTGCTCCGCGCAAAGCAGCTCGGAGTTGCGCTTATCAGAGGTCTTGGTGACTCACTGTACTCAATGTAAGGCTGTGCAAGCCTCGGCCTGTTCGATCTTGAAGTTAAGTGCAGGCAACGAAAGATGAGCTTTACGAGATTGCCGGCGCTTTTGCCAAGCTGGCGACTGACCCACGAGCACCAAGTGCTTCTTCAGTTTATGAAGAGGCAGAGGCGACACTTGGGAATGCCGCTTGGCAAGATTTTCGCGACATCTTCAGGCATTCAGCCGGAAGATACTGCTGTTGCAACAGTGCTTGGGTGTCGACTAGATGCGCTTGAAGACTTGTGTGCTCGAGCCTTCCAGGCGATCAGTAAGTGGGAGAGCGGAGCAATCACAGCTCCGGCCATAGTGGAAGAAAAGGCGAGGCTGAGACTTGGTCGGGCGCGGGCCCGGATAGCACTGAACGATATGGTCGGCGGCAGCCTTCCCGAGAAGGCAAAGGGGGCCGTCGAGGACTACGATGTTGCTATCGGAATCATGGAGGATGACTTGCGACGGAATCCCGACAAGCTCATGTACAGTTGCTTGGACGACCGAAGCTAATCCTTGTTCCTTCGGGTCACGGGTAGAGCGTTGGAGCGTCCAGTGCGGAGTGTCGCAAAAAAAAACATGGATGGAGCGAGGTGAATATCCGGATGCCCTGGTCAAGAGGGGCTTAGCGAATGAGGAGCTCAAGAATTGGGGAGGCGCAGCACAAGACTACACGAAGGCGATTGATGCCTTGCGGCCCAAAGATGGAAGGCCTGACAAGGCTATGAAGGGCGACGCCACCATTCAGGAGCGAGTGTAGAGGCAGAGAGCTTGCGCACATCCAAGTGTCAGTCCTTTGCCAGAGTCAAGCTTTTCCAGATCTTGCGAGGAGGGTGATGGTCTTGGTATGAATCCTTTGATACTGAACTTCCGCGGGAATGCCCTCAGCCAGCTGGGCAGATACGACGAGGCCGCATCACGCCTCACGCACATGGCCGTAGTGGATGATGCGTAGCCCTGTAGCCACATCACCAGCTTCCGACTGCACATGCGTCGGGCGCACGATGCAGTCGCTTGTGAATTCTCAGCCGGAAGAGTCTCCGGGATTTTTGGACGGTCCTTTTCATGTGGCGACCGCAACTCGCTGGATGATTATGTAAGTGGCGTAAGTGTAAGGCTTGCATGACAACTTACTTGATGCAGATGAACAATGGTAGATGGTTGCACCCTTTTTGCATGTCCCGGCAAGGCTTTTTGAGCCAGTGCAGTGATTCTTCATCGTGCCCTTTCCAAGACGGCAATTTGATGCCGCAAAAAGTTCTCAGACATGGTAAATTTCCGGCGTCCGTTCGACGTGCAGAGACACGCGGGCTAATTCGTCCTTGGACGGCGGAAGCAGTTGACACGAGGCTTCAACCGATGGCCTGATTCTTGATCTTGATTTTGGCGGCTGGGCAGGGGGTTTGCGGCGTCATTGAGTCTCTTCATGCAGAGCTCGTGGCTACATTGCAGAACTCCTTTTCCTCGCCTTCTCATTGTACAACATATTGCAACATGGAGGGCATGCCCCTCTCGTCCTCTCGAAGCTTTCTTCTCTAGCGAACTGGTGGCCATAAAAGCCAAGTGCAACGGCACCATGCTTCGATACAGGGAGACCTTGGTTTGTAGCCATAATGCCGGTCGAGGCCATCATCTGGTTTTGCATGGGAGGTGCTGTTTCGAGCACTTGCACTTGCGATCGTTAGGCTTTGTTTGAGCTTCTCCCGAATTTCGAGTGCAGTAGGCTGGCCTGGAATTGCCAGTGGAATGTGCGAGTACTACTTCGCAGCATTTCGCAGCCATGTTTAGTTCTTGGTCAGTAATGCATCCTATTCGACAGAAAGCCCTGGGTGGACATGAACAGTGTTGTGCCTGAAGCATGGGTGTGAAGTGCAGCAGGTTGGGCATGAGGGCATGTGCGCTGCAGCCCCCAAAAGAACGGTAAGCTGTGGGGAGTCGGAGCTTGACATCCTCGTGCGGACAGGCAGTGGAAGACTACCGTGAAGCTACGCAAATCTTCGACAACGACGGGGAGGTGCGGCAGGCCTCCTTCTCGCGTGCCAACGAGGCCAGGTCAAGCTGCAACATGTCCCAGAGTGCATTTTTTAAGCATCGTTCCGTGCACAGCGTAGCAGCACAGGTTCTTTCTGCAGTGTACGAAAGCCATTGTGCGAAATCCGTATTGGACTTTGCATTCCCAGGCTCTCGCTTTGTTCGGTGCTGGCAGGGACGCGGAGGCAGAAAAGGTGATGCAAGTGGCCCCTGGGCGAGCAATAGGAGATTTTTGTAAAGTACACTTCCAGCCACTTCAAGCTTGTTGTGATAAGAATTCACGGGTATCTGGGTTTGTTTGGTTTTTAGAAGTAGGTTTCGAAATCTGTCTGCAAATGGTGGAGCCGGATGACCCGGAGCCGCCCTAGGCCCCGGGCCTTCTTTCTCTTTCCGGTGTCTTTCGTTCCGAGACCGTACTTTTCCTCCACTTCACGATCCGTCCCAGTCCCCGAGATCTGAATCGTCCGCGAAGTCCGAAGTCCCTTCCGCAGCAAGTATGTGTAAGTCACACCAGGGATGTTGTGCAAATTGCCAATGTGTCCTACTGACAAGGATCAGGAAGCGGGTCGCGCGCCGTGTGCTTGCATCGGGATTGAACTCTACTCTACTTTGAGCTTTAAACCTGAAACAACGAAAGAAGGAAGAACAGCTGAGAGACAGAGAGAGAGAGAGAGAGAGAGAGAGAGAGAGAGAGAGAGAGCGAGCGATATTTGCTGTTGAGCCTTTTAATTGATGGGTAGGTCGTGCGGAACGATCCCGGCGTCACAGACGCACATGTTGCTTTGGCGGCCTCGTACTGGTCGCAGCGGAAGATTGCAGAAGCCGAGTCGCAGTGGAAGTTCGCATGCGAGAACATTGACACAGGCTGCCAATCCTACAAGGTGTCTCGCCTTAGCTTACATGCGAGTCATTAGAGAGGCAGCAGCGCACGCAGCACTCAGTCGTTCCTTCCCCATGATAACAAATGGTACAGCCGGTCCTGCAAAGGTGCCACGATGCATCACGGTTCAGCTGCAGTCATCCATGTGTCCTGTGTAAGACGACAGTTTGTCGCGCGCAGGATCTGAAATGGGTTGCGGAAATTCGGCGTTGGCCACCGTCGCTGGTGGCCTCGCTCAGAGATTTCCTCCAGGGCAAGTCCAGTTAAGCCGATTCTGGTGGCAAACCCGCGGACGGAGACTCCGCAGGTCAAAGTTCGCCAAAGCGCGATGCATGCGGCAAACTTGTCGTGTGAGATGTTCCTGCATCTTGCTGATTCTGGACGCCCACGTGCCGAGTTTGAAAGCGTATTGCATGCCAGCACGGTCCCCATCAGGCGGCAAAGCTTTCTCGCATCAAGGTTCCCACTACCACCAGCTGCGTTTAGCAGAAAAGCCTGGGGCTTGGTCAAGGTAGTCTGCAGAAGTGACTCAGCTTCCTCATTCTTCCCTTCGGAAGCTGTCGTCGCAGAAACTCTGAAAGTTCGCGCCGCTGAGTCCTTTACATCATGAGCCTCAGGGTGAAAAACCGCTGCAGTTTCCTCTCACAGGGCTGCCGACCTCAAGCTGGAGGATGAGGGCCAGCACACTGTCTATGTGCCTGGCCTTGGTTTTGTTCGGGACAGGATCATTCTGTTGCCGTGGTGTTGGGTTCCTTTGACAACAGTCGCTCTCAGACGAAGGTATGCATATAGATCATATAGCTGCAGGCTCCCCAACGATTGCGTACAGCGAGCTCAAGTGCTGCAGTTCAGACGCCACCAGCCAGTCGGAGCACATAGGGAAGTAGGTACCATGTCTCAGCACAGAGCCAGGTTGCAAACCTGGACTGGTTCAGCGCTCAGATGATGATCTGCGACAGCACCTGGAAGCATCTCTAGACGCGATTCACTAGGATGGTTCGGGAGCTGTTTTTTTTTTTTTCTTTGTTCTCTGCGGATGTGGGAACTAAATGCCGGTTTGAGGGGTGGATTTGGTGCTTGGAGGCAAGCAGCGTGAACTCCTCCCTACCTGGAATGCGTCACACCGGCAAGAGAGCACAGGTGCCCATGCCTCCTTGCAGTAGTTGCATTCAGCCGAGTCTCTTGCCTGTCGTGAGGTCTGTCGACGAAGCTCACCTTCGCCGAGTCTTCAGCGATGTGCGGGGCTGAGCCCCAGGGTTAAATCCGCCGAGCTCAAGGGAAGAAACCGCTGTTCCGCGGGGCACCTCTTTGCCTCTGTGGCTTTCTGCTTCTTTGCCGCTGATCTTCGCATGTCAGCCTTTGATGGCCGGACGTCCTTGGTTTTATATTGGCGAACTTTAAGTGTAAAGCAAGCACATCGAACAGAAAGATGTGGAGCCGAAGCTCAATCGCCCGTCTTTCTTGCTTTAGTACAATACTCAAAGGGCATCACTATGAGCGTTGATGTGTCTAGAGACGCATGCTGTAGTCGCCATGCGCCACAGTGAAGCGCCCCAGTGAACGGTAGGCTTTCGCTTTCGCGGTTGTAGTCTCTGTACTGTTTATGTGTCCGTTGTTTTCTGATGCTCGATTATTATTGACACCGGTGAGCTGCGACTGCTACCATACCGTTTCTTGCTCAAGCACAGTTTTGGCCTCTTCCGGAGGAGGAGGGTAGCCCGTTGTAGGCGTGTCCCAAACCGTAGCGAACACACAACCATTGCAGTCCTACGCTAACTCCAACCTCAGCCAGCTGCGTGCGTAATAGCCCACAGCTTTTGCTTCGGGGCGCGGAACTTGGAAGTAGCCGTAGCAGAATTCGTTTCAGCTTGCAAGCCCCCAGGAGACACAGCTTGCATGCGCTCACCTTGCATCGGCCATGGCGAAGATTATGCCTCTGCCCGCAAAAGGGCTGAGTCTGCGATTGAAGATTCTTTCCGACGAGCTGCTCTGGTTTTAAACGGGTGCGGATTTCGCTGCTAAGCCTAAGGCCCACTAGATTCACCAGATGTCCAAAGACATGAGGTGCGCAAGCTTCCAGTTTAGGCTACTTTGCTGAGGCAATCTTGGAGCCGGCCTGCTAGTCATTGTTTTGTCCAGGACCTGCGATAAGGCTGATAAAAGGCCTGCGAAGGTTTAGACTGAGCTTGATACCAGCCTTGGGATTCGTGGAGATGCCTCTGTGCGATGCACAAGGTTTTCATCTTGGGCTGCCTACTTGCCTCGATCTGTCACAGAGACAGAGACCACCGAAGCTCCTTACCAAGCTGATTCATGGGTTTGAGTCGTCGGGGTACAGGATGTGGACGCAGCCCATGGGATGTGACGATCATTGTTCCCGCCTCTTAGAGTCTTTTCGCAGTGGTTCATCCAGTGTTTTCGTTTCTGTGGGTCGACTGAGGCGTCTGCTACGCTCTCGGACTTC
Source organism: Symbiodinium necroappetens (assembly GCA_905231915.1). Taxonomy (NCBI): domain Eukaryota; class Dinophyceae; order Suessiales; family Symbiodiniaceae; genus Symbiodinium; species Symbiodinium necroappetens. The sequence goes on along the minus strand of CAJNJA010011175.1, from coordinate 19,458 downwards.
GTCGGCACGCAAGTCACCGGCAACTTGGTGTGAACAGCTCGGCTGCATTTGTGGCCTTGGTGGCGGGGTACGGGTCATATGTCATGAACCCCCCCGTCGGCAAGAGAATACACGCTTAGTCACTGTGCTTCGCGGAAGGTCATGTGTGGCAGCTTTCTCTGCGCCAACGAGGAAGCCGAGCTGTTCAGGACTTATGTCGGGATTGTAAGCGATGAGTGAGCATTGTGATACCGATGTGGAGAGAGTCCTCGGCATGAAATCTGACGAGCCTGCCACCTGTGTAGCCAAGCCTACATGCCTTCATAGAACGGAGGAAGCCATAGAACTATGCAGCAGCGATGCAGAGCGTGAGGCATGGTCGTTCTGGTACGGGCACTACATGACTGATAACACATGGCATTTGCACAGTTTCCGACACAGCTTACACCTGCTTTCCAGCTGATCCGGCATAGGCGAATGCTGTTGCATGGCCAGACACTGTCAGGCCATCGCGAAAGAACTCCATGGGCACATCTGGGAGGCGCTACTGTTATGACCAGAGTACTGCAGTGATCAACGGGGGCACGGGTCAGCACAGCACGTTAGACATTCAGTCTTGCTTCTCAAATACTGCACGTGCCATCGAGGGGTGCTTTCTTTAACAGCTTCTGCAGAGGTTCGCCCACAGTCTGCTGTGCATGCTCCAGGCAGCATTGGCCACACAAAGCCTTGGTAATCAGATTGTAGAATCCTATAATTGAAGCACGAAGCGACGACAAGCCGCGTAGCCTGCTCATGGCAACATTCCGTGAGCCGGATGGTTTCGAGGATGACGGCGATGACGAGGAGGATGACAATATGCTTGTGGCAGAGGAATCATACCGAGGGCCGCCTGAAACTGGGTTTGACGATTCCCAAGCTGGTGGAATTGTCCAGTTCAAAGCAGGTACCAACCTGTCAGCAAAGTCTGGGCCGGTCGACTTCGGTTTCCTTCTAGGTGGGTCGGTGAGTGATACATCTTCTGGGCTTTTGAAGAGATGTCGATCCAGAGAAGACCAGGAGATGGCGGACGCAAAGCGCTTGGCTCTTGAAGGTTTGCAGCCGCCGCTGCCACCACTTCGGCCACAGCAAGTGCTTTGTGGCCTCGTGCCTGGAGAGGAGCGTGGCCTGAATGCCATGGACCCGCCAATTGTCCGTACAGATCCCTACAAATGGCTTCGTGACGACAGCCATGAGAACATGGAAGTACAGCAGCTCCTACAAGATGAGGACACTTACTGTCAAAGGGCATTGTCCACGCTGAAACCCATAAGTGACGAGTTATACCGAGAGATGCGCCGCCACGAGAAGGAGTCCTCCGTTGGAATCCCATCTGTCTATCCAGGCGGCTACGCTTACTACACCAGAGGCTTCAGGAACCAGCTCTATGGGGCCCACTTCCGTGCGCGATTACAGGGCCCCGGAACCCCTGTCCCTTCGGATGTTGCCACGCTGGCAACAGCTATTGGGCTGCAGTTGTTCGATGAGGAACTTCTGTTGGACGAAAACGATCTCAATGACGATGGGGAGGGTGGTTCGCGCCCATACCTCTCTGTTTGTGGCCCAGAGCCCAGCGCGGATCACGAGTTCATAGCATATGCGGAAGACTTCGAAGGAAATGACAGTTACGGCATCCGGTTTCGCCCTGCTGCTGCGGTTGCTGCGGCGGACATGGAGGAAAGCCAGCTGAGTAACGACGAGGCTGAGTTGACAGAGACGGACGGATCGATCGTCTGGGAGGCGAGCGGCCATGCGGCTGCATACTACATTGGCCATGACCACGAGTACAGAGGCTATGTTGTGCGGCGTCATGTCCTGGGAACTTCCCAGTCCTCCGACACCACGATTTGGGAAGAGCTGGATCGACGTTTTTCCCTTAGTTTGTGCAAAACTAGCGACAACCGGTTTCTGGTCATACAGTCGGCATCAAGCGAAACAGCCGAAACGTACTTGTTGGACTTGCACGATGCCAATTCCCGCTTGGTCTCAGTGTGCCCTCGGCAGTTCGGCATCCAGTACGAGGTGGACCACCGGTCAGGCATGCTGTACATCTTGACAGACAAGGACGATACCAAGAATTCAAAGCTATGTTGTACCCAGCTGTCGTCTATTCCAGGACCGAGCAGCAGCTGGCAAGACTTGTGGGTCCCGGACCCGCATGTGCGGCTGGATTCGGTGCAATGCTTCCAAGACTTCTTGGCGCTAGAGGGCCGCCAGAGCAGTGCGAGCTGCGTGTTTGTCATGCTACTACCCGAGTCTCGGCTTAGACCCTGGCCTGGCATCCTTTTTCTATAGGTATGCTACAGGTAGGAAGCCCCTGGGTCCAGGATGGCAGTCCAAAAGGTCCAGTTCACTCGCTGGTTTTCCCAGAGATGGCTGCAAACCGCCCCTGGGACCTCCTTGGGCCTTGGGCTGTTGTGTTTCTGCTTTTTTTGGACTTGCTGCTCCCAGTTAAACTGTAAACTTGTCCGCCAGCTCCATGCACGTTGTGCTTTCAGGTGGATATGTCAGCACCCCACGGACCCAGAAAGCTGCACAGACGCTGTACTCGGTCAGTTTGGGCGGCAATGATCTATTCAAGACGGACACGTTGCGGGTGCATTACACTTCGTACATTGTGCCCGGACGTGATTACACGTACCATGTATCGACTCGCGAGTTTAAGCTCATTAAGGAGTCAGGCCCGGAGCACTACAATCCAAGCTTGTACCGGGCGGAGAGGATCTCATCACAGGGTTTCGCAAAGGTGCCCATCTCCCTGGTTTACCGGGCAGACCTACACCCAAAAGGGCTGCAGGGAGGGCCTTTTCCGACAATTCTCACTGGGTATGGTGCATATGGGGCATGCCAAGACCCGGGGTTTGACTCAAACCTCCTTTGCCTTTTGGACCGCGGCATTCTCTATGCTGTTGCCCATGTGAGAGGAGGCGGCGAGCTGGGCCGCAGATGGCGTGAAGATGGCCGCTATTTGAAGGTCAAAAACCGTTTTCACGACTTCATCGACGTGGCGGAGACACTCGTGGCCCTTGGCATTTCAGAAAAGTCCACTCTTGCCGCGTGGGGAGAGAGTAGTGGTGGCTTGCTGGTGTCGGCGTCGATGAATCTCCGCCCAGATCTGTTTAAGGCAGTTCTGCTGTACGTTCCCTTTGTTGATGCAGTCAACACCATGAGCGACCCATCAATTCCCCTGACCTGCGGCGAATGGGAGGAACTGGGTAACCCAAACCAGCGTGATGTTTTCTACTATATGTTGGAATACAGCCCGTACGACAACGTTCGAATGCAGGACTACCCGGCAGCGTTAGTGACTGCTTCACAGAACGACACGATGGTGGGCTACTGGGAACCGCTTAAATTCGTGAGCAAGCTGCGCCGGCTGAAAACAGATGCAAACCCGGTGCTTCTAAAGGTAGACTTCCACGCCGGGCACGGCGGTGCTTCAGACAAAGGCAAGTCAATGCGGGAGCAGGCCCAACATTTTGCCTTTCTCATCGACCAGCTTGGGGTGCAGATGACACATCTTCATTGTTGAGGCGACAGGCACCAGGGTGCACAGGTGTTCGGTATGTGTGTTCGGGGCACATTGGGATCATTCAACGGATGGCGAAGAGCCCACTGGCCAGAACCAAGCCTGGGCTGACTCTGCTTCCAAGTTCTTCTAACCGAGTTCACGTGCCAATCGTGCGCGTTGCACAGTGGGGCCGTGGCTTGAAGCCATGTGCTGCCATGTAGCCCAAAGCCGGCAGGATAATGTCAGAAATCCGAGCGAATGACACCCACTTCTTCGTCTGCACTCTTGCTGACTCTTGTTTTGCGCCGGATGATATTGCCCGGTCTGTGCTAATTAGGAGAAGGCAAGAGATGCAAGCGATGCGCAGCTGGCTAAGTTGCACAAAGCGTGTGCATCTGCCGCTTCGAGAGTACCCCCCATGTACCCCCCCCCGCCAGCAGAGCCAAACCCTGCAGTCGAGAGCCCGTATAGCACAAACTTGAAAAGTCCTTGCCTGGTCGTGATCGCAACACCTTCCACTTGCAGGCAGTGCGGTGTCCCCATGCCAACTTCGTTGTGCAACGCCTGATTGTTGCATTGCGGCCTGGAGCTTGCCAGTGACTTGACAAACTTCCTTGGTTTTGCTCCGGCAACAGAGCCCTTTCAATCCCGACGTGGGCATCAAGCTCTGCTCCAGTGATTCGCAATCCAGATCACCAAAACAGGTTTAACATGGCAGTTCATGCTGCCACCAACCGCCGCCAGTGCGACAATGGACTGCAGCACGAGCAGTACGGCTCAGCTTTGCGTTGTGAAAAGCCATGACATCTATGCCGAGGCATGCCCAAGCTGTGCTTTTTGTAGCCTTTCGCTCGCCCCAAACATGCGGTAATCCAGTCACCTGGAGTCACCTGGTCGGCCTGGCCGTGGCTCGAGCTCGAGATCTGAGGTTCATCATTGAGGAAATACTGCGGCCCGGTCCCAAAAGCATCTGCTATCTGGCGAGGCCAGGCAGTCAAGAGCGGGAGAGCCGGGCTTGGGGTTCGCGGGATTCGTGGACCTCCATTCAAGGCTTTTGCGGCAACTGGAGACATCAAGTCAGTTTCAGAAAGCTTCAAGGGTCATGCGCGGGGCCTTTGTTCTTATTGTTGTGGAACGGACCCTTGACCTCAGCCAACCAAACCCGGGCCCGAAGAGGCATAAGTACGGCTGCCGCACTCTGCAACGCCTCCTGGAGCATTGCAACCATGTGCAGACCGCACCACTGGCCGAGGCAGCTTGAGTCATTGAGCTATGTATGGCATTGGCTCTGAAGGGATTATTGGTCCATATAGGGCCAGCACATGTAGTGCTTCAGGTGTCAAAGTGCAGCTCTTGACCGGTGAGTTCTTAGCCCGTCAGTAGGTGCCAACCTCACGAGCTCTTTGCCTGTTGCTGTTTCGCGATGGCAAGCAATCTGCAGTTGAAGCCGCGCCCGACGGACTTTGCAGGGCATGTCCCAGTTCACGCAATCGGGGATAGACAGCAGTCTGTAGAGGTGCCAGGTATCATGAGAAACTCACCGTTGCTACTTCCTGGGCTTTCATTGAGCACGAGCGAGAGTTTCAAGTGGTGGCTTGCTCCAACCGCCCTTGCTGCAACTAAGAGGACATGTGCCAGATTCTGCAAGCATGCCTGCTGCCTGGAGAGAAGGGGGCATCGAAATATCTTTGTGCTGGGGATTGGGATAGCTACTTGCGTAAAGTTGCCATAAGTTACCCTCAGCTGCAGCTCCTCCAAGTATATCGAGGAGTGCAATTAGCCAAGCCGCTGAGATTCGAGATGTCGTGCAACGGAAGGGGCACGCAGGCTTCGACAAGCGCTTGCTTTGTATCTCGACCTGTGGACCGAGGCAATGCTGGCAGAGGTTGTGCCGCTGTTACTTGGATGGCACACTGGAGAAGACCACCTGGAATTGGATCTGCTTTAGGGGCACTGTCTTGGCTTCGTGCTTTAAAGTTGCATGTCCATGGATTGCAACACCTTGGCGAGCAACCCCGCACTTCTAGCACATGCCACTGTCCAAGTGCAGCAAAGTGCAGTCGGAATGAGTTCGAGGCATGGGGCAAAATGGGGCCTGTCCAGCCCCGTGTTGCAATCATAAATAACGTATGTGTGTGTGTGTGTTTGTGTGTGTGTGTTTGTTTTCGGGCACCTGTCACCAGTCACCTCACAGAACCATCATGGATTGCTGACAGCGCCACAATCCCTGCCTGGTGTCTGTGTTTCATCGTGCTCATAGCGTTTTCTGGTCAGGTCCAGACACCCTTACGGCAACTATGTCCTACAGCAGCTGCTGGAGTGCCTGAACTGCACCGCAACATGAGCAGGAGGTTCGAGCTGCATCGGGATGGGCTTTCTTCTCAGGCATGGCAGTTGTGCCCACCAGTCGCTGATCATCCAGCGGCTTTTAAAGAGTGTGCCTCGCCTCATTTCAATCTCGGACTTTTTGACGCCTTGCCCAACAGCTCCCTCTGACAGTTTTCCGCACTCTTGTGGGCTCCAACATCGTATTGGCACGGAAAACATGCGAGTTGGGAAGGCACTTTGTGTAAGGGATGTGATAGCTGTGACTCATGATTGAGAATAACCCAGGTTGCCCTCATTGGATCGGACTCCAATGGTGTGGCGGTGCTTCTCAAGGCCCTGGCGAATGGATCTCAAGAGGACGAACTGTCAACTGGTTCGGGTTGTCCGAGTTGCCGCTGGCATCTGCGGTGTTATTTTCGCTTCTTCGTTTCCCGGTCTGGAAGCTTCCGATTGCAGGAACGAGTGCAGCTGGCTTTGGCCTTGAACCTGGAACCAGGCCTCATTCTCTCCATCGCCAGGCCAGCACATTCCATCAAATACGGCCTCTGATTCGACGGTCAGGTTCATCGGCCATCAGTTTTGCGCAATTTCCCCTGTGTGTGTCCTAACAAGGTTCAGGCAGGGGGGCTTCGGAGGGCTTTGTTTACCGTTTCCTTGCGAGGTATTCGTTTGGCAAGTAACACTTTGAAGAGACTTCAAAGCCTGGGTCGACAAATCCAGGAGCCGCTATGGCCATGCCGTTGCGCCACGGGCTCAGCCTAGTATGGCTCCTTCACGACTGAGATTTTGGGTGCAGGCGCTCGAGCTGCCTTTCAGCTTAGCACAGACTATCTTAGGCAGCTAGTGGTCAACTACTTGCCGGAGCCGCAGAAAGTGGAGCTTTGCAGAGAAGTGGCGGCACACTCGGAGGACAAAGTCGCGGGTACTGAAAACATCTTGCGGTCAGACATATGTTCTGCGGGCGACTTTGTACACCTTAAGCTACGGTCAGTGTCACACTTGAAGTCAAGTCGTCCTTGAAAGCATTGCATAGGAGCAGCAATTGTGGCAGCATTTCCTGCCCATGCTTGGATCTTGCTTCGTCTCCGTTTTGCGGCCGCATCCCACAAACCAAGCCAATCCGACCAAGATTCTCACAGCCGTGGGCAGTTGTGTAATTCGTTCGTTCTGACCTGGCGAAAGTAGCCTTGCATTGCAGGAGTTGCGTGCCTCGCGCTATGGCCGACTCGTGCTGAACAACCTTGATCCACAGAAAGCATTTCTGAATCAATTTCACCATACTACACTTACTACACACCACATGATGTAGTGTTGCGTTGCGCTATCATTGCATGGAAATGCAATACATTACTGTCTTACAGCATGTATCATGACGTTTCACTACATTGCATAACGTTCATTATATGACCTTTCATGACAGAACACAACATTATACGATATTATGTGCAATTGCAGCACAACACGCCGCATGACACTGACACTGCATGAACAGCATGACTTGACATGACTTAACATGACTTAACATGACTTGCTCTAACGCGGCATTTCGTGACATTAATTATGTGACATTGCATGACATCACATGATATTGGCGTTGCAGTGCATTGCATCACTTGTCATAACGCCACTCATATTATGTTACTCACATGCACGCATATTACGCACAAGGAGGCAGCATAGGTTCTCCCAGTCAATCACTTACAACAGCATTGCACAGCTTCCGACCAGACAGCTTGTTCCGAGTTGCTCGCAAGACTTGCCACAACGAGACCAGACGCAAGGAATCACATGGCAGCCCGACGGACATCGACCTTTCGTTGCAAAGTGATGAGGATGAGTGATGTCCTGCACGATCGTGTGCCATCGTGTGTCGCCGAGGACAGACGATCTCCCAACCATCCCAAGCCCAAGCAATGCTACGGCTCTAAATCCCGAACAGCAACCGCTCGCCGATGTGCAAAGCTTTTTTGCGCGTCTTGCCAGTTGGGTTATCTGCAGTCAGCGAACAATACCTTGTTTTTCTCTGCTTTGAATTACCACATGGATGGATCTGCAGCTCATAGCTCCAGACCTACGTACGGTAGATTGAGGGATAATTAGCCTCATAAACCCCGACAAGAGTTCTGCGCTCCACGAATGCGGCTTGCACCCATGTGGGACGAGCAGGCGTTAAAAGGTGTGCAGATTCAGGGAGATGACCCATGCAAGGTCTTTGCGGCTCAGAATGCGCCAGGTCGTGGTCGCATTGTAATCTGCACGCTTTTGTTGGATTGCGCATCTCGATCAAGGCATCGCTCACAAGAAGTGCGTTTAGCCGTTGCGTGCATGGCTTTAACAGAATTCGTCCTGCCTTGGCTGCTCGTTCTCCCCAGCTTTACTTTCATGGGAACTGGGGTACACCATACGGGGTCCAGCGCGTGCGATCAAGCATTACCGCATTACCCGGTTGTTGAAATCAGATGGCACTGCCAGCGACCCCGAATGGGACGAAGCAGGCATGGCAAGGCTTTGCAAGCTTCGGAAGCACCTTAGGTGCTTCTGATGACGCGGCACTACAGTTGCATCGATGTGCGCTGCAGGGTGGTTTTGGGAGGCGCGCAATTCGAAATAGCAGTGGGCAAGAACAATAATTGCACGCCGATGCTTCGCTTTCTTAGTGTGTCGCTCTCCGAGCAGGAGACGTCACTGATTCCCGCTTGATATCATTGGACAGGCAATTCCGACACGCAGACTTTCTAGCAAAGTTCTCCATGTCAACCGTGGAGCCCAGAAGGAGAGTGGCCTTCACAGGAGCACCGCCAGATCTACTGACTCTACTCCTGCTATCTTTTCTGCTCGAGTGTGATGGCTTCGCCTTCGGATTGCAAAGCGAACTCTTTTGGTGGCCGCATCTGGCACAAGGGTGCTGGAGGCGGTCTGACATGGACCCGGAAGCTTTGCCGGCCTGTGCAAGCCTGCAGGGTTGCCTGAGCTGCCCAGTGTTCACGCGGGCAGAAGACAAAGCACATGATCGCCATTGGTCTGCCGTGTGTATGTATGTGTGTGTGTGTGTCGGTCGTCGGCCTTTGGGATTCCCCATCTTGCTGTCAATGTTAAGCTCCGGCTCTTGTTCTGTCAAGGTGGACGGGCCACCCCGGCATGTTGAACAGGGCACTTCTAAACAAAGGGCTGTATTTCGAGGATGTGCCACGTCGTTTCATTCAAGCTGGCTCCTGCTTCAAGCGTTTCAGGATTGAGAACTTCGCATCGCTGCGCTTTGTAGACATGGCAGGCTTAAAGACGTGCGGCTTGTGCGCGACTTCTTGAAGAGGTCCAAAGGCTGGGCACAGGGATCATGTTTGGATTAGCTTGCTAACCGGCTGCAACCCGTAGGCCGCAACCATGGGAGCCAAACACGGAACTCAATCATCGCCTGAAGAGGCTACGCATACATTGACTTCGACTCATCCGCGCACGTGGGGGAAGCCGTGGAGAAATTCAACGGCTGGGGCCTCGAACAATTCGCTGCCAGCAGCTGTTTTCAGGCTTTCACATTGAACTTCTGGCTCTGCGTTAGGGTGGCAGGTTTCTCGGGCATACGGCGGCCTGGGACCTCTGGGGTTGAGGCGAAGACAAGATGACAAGATGATGGGGTGCATGAGAGGAAGGCACGGACAAATCAGGGCCAGGTTTAGCCCGGCAGTCGGTGAGGTCGTCTGGTCGGAACGTTCGATGCGGACTTGTTTTTGACCGGCTCTTTGTTCCTGGTTCTCGGATGATGTCCCTTTTCCGTTCTCTTGGTGCACATATGAGCCATGCTCGCCTGATTCTCGGGGCACTCACGTGATCTTGTCCTGGGCGGGCGGGCCTGTTAAGTTTTGTCGAGTTTTGGAAGCCAGCCGTGGTGCCCATCAAGCTGATGGCGATCCTAAAGTGTACCGCGCTTTCGGAGTTTTCCAAGTTTCCGATAGGTCAACCAAGGATGCAGACCTGACACTTGTGCTAAACTGGATGTTGTGCTTGCTCTTCTGCCGATTCCTAGGTCAGCAGATCAACAAGCGTGCGGGGAACTCGAAGAAGCATCACGACTTTCCAGTGCCGAGTGGGATTTATGACAGGCAGTTGCCGGCAGTGTTTGGGATAGTGCATTTGACCCTTAAAGCGATAAGTAATTAAGAATAAAAAGCGATGCTTTGGGATATGGGCTTTACTCTAGTTGGGTAGGCAGGCGACAGAAGGAGCCGGCATCATGCCGGGCACAATCCTCAGTCATGTAGGCCCTTGCTACTGGTGACAAGCTGCTGTGGCGATGTAGATGTTAGTCGAACGACAAGTGAACGATAACAACAACGATAATGATGGGTTCCCCAGAGTGACTTCGCGATGCCATGGCCACTTTGCTTACAAGACTTTGCAAGCGGTAACGGCATTGCTACTGCTGCTGCTGCTGCTGCTGCTGCTACGACTACTACTACTACTACTACTACTACTACTAGTAGACGACGACTACTACTAGCAGCTACTAGCACCTCCAAAACTACTATTTGCTACTGCTACCACTGTTATTACAACTATCAGTACGCATTTCTTACGACGGTTGTTTCTATTGATACGATTACTTCTTCTTCTTCTTCCTACTACTACTACTGCTGCTGCTGCTGCTGCTGCTGCTGCTGCTATGATTATGATTGTTATTGTTACTATTATTGTCATTGCTGCTATTATTTTTGATTCTTATTACTAGTAGTATTTGTTATTATCCCTCCATTACTACTGTTATTGTTGTTTTTATTGATTATGATTACAATTGCGTATAGATGCCGTCGATTCCTCTCAGCTTTGCAGCGATCCCCCGAAGCAGGTCGCCGCTCTCCAGTGGGTGCAGAAGGAGATCCGGGTTATGGGCGGCGACGCCTCGCGGGTGGCCTTGATGGCTAGGGGAGAGGGCTTGGGGTTTAGGGTTGAGGGGGAGGGGTGAGAATAGAGTCTGGAAGCTCTTCGGACGCACGGCATACTTTCCTCTTTCTGTCTTCAACCCCTGGCAAACTCTAGAAGTTTGGGGTAGCAGAAGCCCGCTTGCACGGAGCATCGACCTGGACTTGCAGTCGATGCTATTCCCATGTTCCGAAGACCCCGTAGCCCGGAGGTGACAATCATGGGACAATCTGCTGGGGGTGACTCGGTCTATTGGTGCGCCCCATCCCCTGTGAAGTGGCTTTGGAGTTCAAACTCTTTTTGGCCCGCTTTGGCTTCGGCTCAACTCGCTTGGTCCTACTCGCCCCCATGGCCGCTGCTTTGGGCTCTCAGGCGTTGCTTGAGAAACGGAACCATACAGCAGTAGGAAGAGCTGGTCCATTTTGGACGGCCTCCATCTTCGCAAGACTTTTCGCGTGGCACAGCATCGCTCCAGCTTTGCTTTCCGGAGTTTTAGAGCTCACTGTGTTGTGACGAACCGATTGGATTTGTCGAAGACTCATGTGCTGCGGTGCCGCGGACGAAGACGAGGAGGAGCAAGAGGGAAATCCTGGTCCTGATATCAAGCGCCGGTACTCCAGCTGAAATCCATTCGTTTGCTGTAGGCACTGTAGACCCGGCAAGCAATCGAGACGGAGAGTCGTGTCCTCTCATTCACTGATGGCCCAGCATGTGAGGTGCACGGATGTATGCTGCAACTCGGCCAAAATCAGGAGCTGTCTCGTACATAGCAGTTGCTGCGATTTTCATTTGAACTGTCAGTGTTCAGGCCCCGTACCAGTGCGTGTATGTACGTTTGCTGATTCTGCAGACTTGGCATGCAACCCACGCCCACAGCTGCGAGCTGCACCCTATAATACATCTTTGCGTCCGGTGATGATGCCCTAATACGAAGGTGTCCCAGTCCTGGTGGTCTTTGTTCTCTGGCCCATTGTCGTGGTCATCGGGCTGAAGGCACAACGGGGTGGTTGAAACCACCCGAGCAAGGGTTTTCTGGCTTCGCCTTGGAGGCAAAGAATCTTGCAGAGTTCCCCAGGTTCGCCAGACTCCCCAAGTTTTTACAGGTTACACCATTCCCCATCACACCATTGGCGCCAGATTTCAGTGTCTTTGCCTGGCGCAGAGCCAAAGGCTACGGATCGTCTTGTCTCAAACGTCGCAGTGGTAGGATGCAGATGGCGCTTACTCGCTTACACATGGCCGCGACCACTACGGCCAGCACTGTGGCCGCGAGCCGCTGGAGGCCCATCATCGTGATGTCTGTGCTTGAAGAATTTCGTTAGGTTTACTTCGGAGCCAAGGTGTGGCCTTGTGAAGCGCCGCCNNCTAAACCCTAAAACCCTAAACCTAACACATAAAGGACCCCCTCCCCCCCCCCAAAAAAAAAGCTGCAAGCCAGCTACTCGACTGCCGGAACTTGTAGATGTGCATGTCGGTTTGTGCGAGGCGAAGCCATTCGCGGCGTTCCCGGACCTTGAGAACGACTTCAAGAAGGACATTCGTTTGGTGCATGCGTGCATGCATGAAAGTGCAAGCGAGCATGCACCCGGGTGTTTCGCGGATGCTTGGATTCGGGTGCAAGCGGGGAGTCAGGACAAGCTGCTGCAGAGTCGCTACGGCGTCTGTGTGGAGGAGTGCCCCAAGCAGCACCTTGGCTGATGCCTTATGCTTCCCATCGTCTTACACGGCCTTGATGCCTGGAAAAAGTAGAAAGAGGCCTTCATTGAACAGGAGGTATGGAATTTTTTGAGAGATCCGGTGAGGAAGTTCTCCAACTCGGGTTTAACATCGACTCAGGTTGTTCTTTACTGGCTGCATTAGCTTCCATTCGCCAGGACTAGCAGTAGACGGAACATCACACCGAGGTTTCAGACCATCACGGACTACGAGGGTGATCTGACGCGTGGGATTGCATAGATCCGTATGCGTGAGTTTGAGAGGGTCTCCGGTCGGACGGCGATTGAGACAAAGAAGCGGCTGGGGATGTCGGCAGATAGGAATGCAGGAGGTGAGGCCCGCCTTTAACAGCCTGCGTGCGATGTTGGGTTTTTGTGCTGGCAGTTCCTGAAACAGACCCGCCGTGCCATGTCAGATGACAGAGTCTCGGGAGTTGGAACTCAGGAAGGAGGGCGGCCAGGCTTTGCGGAAGGAGAAGGACTCTCTGGTGTGGACCCGCGGACAGCAACAAATTCACGTTTGGCATTCGGAAGGAAGGGGCTGTGACAGTGCGTGCTGTAGAACTTCAGGTGCTCTGTCTTTGCGGTGCGTGTAATTACTCTTGATGTCGAACCCAGATGTGAAGATTCTTTCTTTTGATCATTGCCAAAGAAGCCTCCGGGTAGAGTCGCTCCATGGTTCTCTGATTTACGTTGTTCATCCCCTAGTGACAGTGAGCTCGCCTGGCACTTTTGTTCTAGCTTTTAACTGCATTGTATGCTGGGCATTCTGCCGAATATGTCCATCTTCGGTCGGATGCCCTCATTGACCCAGCTTTGTTGCAATCTACTTTATGTGGCAATCTGTGTATGTGTATCTATGTGTGTAATGGAAAGAAAGAAGGAAGGATGGATGGATGGATGCATGTGTATGGATATATCTATACAGAGAGAGATGTATGTATGTGTATACATATATATATATACACATACATACGTACATACACGTAAAAATATTGCATATGCAGTTGAATATATGTTCGTATGTGCAGAAAGATAAATCCGCATGTACACCTACACGTTCAGGCCATAAATGCATTGAATATCAAGACAATGTTAATGTTAATGTGTGTGTGTGTCTCTGCATGCCGAGTCTCACTGGTTTGTCTGGTCACAGTGTTTCATCGCATGACTGTCGCCGAGGTACATCTCGTTGCCCACCACACCCATCGCCGGTAGGTGACCGGGCACGGACGGAGTAGAAGCCTTCCAGGGGAGGCTGTGTTGGGCGCTTCCCGGCTTCCTTTTGTTTCGTGAGTGTTGGGCAAAGCCGGGAAAGGTTCTAGCAGGTGTGGCCACATGTGGAAGACCACACCCAAATCGCCAAGTGGTCATGCGAGCCATGTACCTCTTCAGCAAGCTTGCAGAGCATTCCTTCAACAACACGAATCGACTCGCCATCGGGTACCCAGCTTCTTCATCTTCCTTTCCGTTGTCTCGACCCCTACTGAATGACTAGGTTGAACACCCCGGTAGGCGTGCGGCACTCCACCCGCCAGCAGCATCTCCAAGCCTTCCTCTCGAGCTGCACGGGTTTGTCGCGTGCTCCTGTGCCCCATGTTATAGTATATTATCGTATCTTATAGTAGAATACAGTATGTTATAGTGTAATATAGTATAATATGGTATATAGAATAATATAGTACAATATGGTATAATATCAGGTGCATACCCTACGATCCGCCACCGGAGTTCACCGGGTCCGTGGAGCTCCTCGGCTCCCAAAAAAAGAAAGCCAAGGGGGAAGAGTCCGATTCTTTGCGTTTTGTTCCTCTGAGAGAGCTGCCATTAGGGTTTAGGGTTTAGGGCACTAGGTGAGGGCCCTTCTTTTTTTTGACTCTGAAAGCTTTCTTTCAGATGCCTTACTTTACCTCCGTCGAAACGAAGGGATCTCAGCATCCCTCCTCGCAGAATCCCCGTTCTTCTCCTCTGAGGTTCTGCGCGGACCCACCATGCCTTGCGAAAGATGGGATGCATCTTTGCGACAAACTGCGAAGAGTCATGAAAGATACCGGCGGATGGATGCCTTTAAGGGTTTTTTGATTATAGGGTTTGTAGTGGGCTCTGGAAGTCTGAGAGTGGAATGCCGAGACAGTGTGGAAAGATTGAAGCATACCACAATGGTAGCTGATTTGCATTCGGGTTGTCTGAGGAGAGTTTCGACCGTTGCGCGTAGGAGCTTTCCTTCTTTCTGTGAGCTGAGGCCCCAGAGCTATCGGGAAGTCTGCGGCTTGCACAAGGACAAGACGGATCGCTTCTGGCTTCTATCGAAGGCTCACGGCCGGAAAGCACATGTCCAATTGCACAGTCAGCGTCATGGCAGGGCCCGATGTTCTCAAGAGTTGCGGGCCTGGGATTCCGCGTGGGTGTGCATCGGGGTTTTCTCGTAGAGAATCGACGTATCGCCACGACCAAGAATTAAAGCTTCGTTCGACAGGTTCGAGCTTCTGAAATGCAAAGAGCAGAGAGTCGTTGCCCCATGCATGTGTCCTGCAGCTGGTGAGCAACCCACGGCTGAACTCTCCCCAGAACGGCCGCCACAGACATCTTGCGCGAAGCCAGGAGGTGGACGACATCCTCGAAGACGGTTGGAAGAGGGAGGGTGCGGATGACCAGGTCGCTTCGTGGTGTAGTCGGAGGTTTGACGGATTCCGATGGCTGAAGGCTCAAGTGGCATTGAGGGGTTCCTGCAGCCTCCTAGAACTAGTCTCCGAAGCTAAGTTGAAGCATCCCAGGCATGAGCTTTTCGGATCCTCAGAGGGCGACTCCTGCGAACATCTTCCGACGGCCCTAAACCCTTGAGTCAGCCGCCTTGTGGCGTGTCCTTGTCTCTTCCTGCTGCCTTTTCTTATCGGGCTTTCAGCTCGTCGGGCTTAGAGAGGTAGTTAGGTTGCCACTGCCACCGTACAGAGACATGTCATGACAAGAAGTTTGATTGAGTTGACCGCCCTAGAGTCAGTTTCTGCATGTTTCTGTTTCACCGTCAAAGTGGAGACCCTGAAAGCTTTGATCCGCCCTTGCGGGAGACTTCCCAGCCGAGTTTAGAATCCATCTCAAGCCCTGCCATCACTATCACACCCCTCCGGGAGCATGGCTTCCGATGTGCCTCCGCCATGGCGGGATGGTAGTGATGGTGGTGGAGGCAGCAGCGGGGGCATTTAACCTTCTTGGGGTAGTAGTTGGTGGTTCCTACCAACTAAGCCCGAAGCCTTTTCTTCACCGTAATCACCTTGCAGTCACTCAAGAAGGGTTTACAGTGACACCTTCAACCATCGGCGTAAAGGAAGAGAAAGCAAAGAACCCTAAACTCGACTTCAACCCACGCCGAGTTGCTGGGAGTCCAGAGAGTCTTGTTTACAGCCCAAGCCTAGTTTTTGTTTGAAGGGCTTCTGCGCCTCGCCCAAGCTGCCGTGCCCAAGGAGGTCCAGGACGTCCTTGGGAGTTTGGGGAGTTGGGGGTCAAGGGCTTCAGGGCTTTCATTGAAGGAGGAGCTGGGCGGAACGTTGCGGGGGCCCGGGCGGGGAACGGAGGGGCAGTGTTTTTTGCTCGGGCAAATCAGGGAAAGGTGTCCGGAATCTTTGGTCGTGGGGGGCTTGGAAGCCAAAATCCAACCGGAGGGGCAAGAGGTCCCCGGAAGGCAAAAGTTTTTTTGGGGGTCGGCGAAGGACATCCTGGGAGCTCGCCTGGGGGCTGGCAGCGACGGCGGCTGGGTCTGGAATTGAGAGACTCTCTAAAGGGGGTCGTTTTCTAAATTAGGTTCCTTTCGGGGTCCTTTTTATAAGGGTGCCGTACTATATTGGTGACCAAAAAATGGTGATGGGTTTGGATGCCGCCCTTGTACATCACAGGTCGAAGATGGAGCAAGCCTCAGCTCGCGTGCAGAAACCCTTCCATCAGCAAAACAATCCAACTAGAGGCCAAGACCTTGATGTCAGTGTGAATGAACTTTGAGACTGAGACCGGAGCCCTTTGGAACGGATGAAAGCTGAAGCGCTTGAGTAAGATACCCCCAGGGCTGTTAGGACCTACACGCGCTTTTTCACTAAGCCAAGCAGCCGAGGAGTGCTGGAGCTGCTAAAAGCTTTAGCCTCGCCGCCTTCCAGCGTTTCAATCCGACTTCCGCTCTCAGCCGGAGAGGTGGAGGCCTCCAGCTACGGTTGCACTGGGAGCTCCAGGTTAAGCACAATCCTCACAAGTGGGATCAAGTGGGATCATAGGCCAAAGGCCAAGGACCAAAACCGGGACCTCTTGGAGCTCTTTGGGATTGCAGGCCCATCTTCGCCAGTGCCTGGCAGCTGTGGGCCGCCAAGCAGGTTGCGACTTTGCCTTGGAGGACGTGCCTGCCCCAATCCTCTGTCCAGAGGCGCGGACCCTGGGCCGTGTTTGCAAAAGCTTTTGTCGGAAAACGCCAGTCACGGCGCGATAGCCTCCATTTTCTCCCGTCTGTGCCCACAACCAGACGAGGACCATTATTGGCCGCAGCGCCGTCTCTGCAACTGGAGGGTATCTGAAATCTGAAGATGAGACACGTCCTCTGGCAGATTCCCTCTCCGCGTCGGTCTCCGCCGATGTCATTATTGACGCTGCTTGCGCCATGGCCGTTTTGAGAGGTGCCGACGTTTTCTGCGCCTCGACCCGAGTGGCTGGTACAGTTTTTGGATTTTGGTTTTCCTGCCGACTCTAAACCCTCAACCCTCTTTGTTCCACCGCTTTGGAAGGCATGGGGGTCATGGCAGCAACGCCCAAGCCACTGGAGGGTCATCTGGTCCGGCTTTGGGTGGTGCCAGAGGGCGTGAAGCCGCCGAACCGTGGGGCCATCTTGCAGGAGCGGTCATAATTCTAGGGGTTCTTGCAATGCATATTCGGTCATCTTGTTGCCGCTTCAAGCTGGTCTCAAGAATGGCCGTCAGCAAATGCTTAGCCCATCAAGCCTAGGAATGCTTGGGTTTGCCTCCGTGGGCCCTTCAGGAGTCCCCTGAGAAATGGCCGGCAGTGCTGGTGGCCGGGGGGCGTTTGATGATGTCTCGCCTCTCCATCTTCACTCCGGGGACCAAGGGCACCGCTGTCAGTGTCTTGTGGCGGCGGGGAGTCGCACATGCTTTGGCTCCCATGAACGCGGTCCTGTCGGATCCGCAGCTGGATGGCAAGGTCCTGCTGCAACAGCTTCCGAGCTGTCTCTGTGTCCGTGTGCTGGACCCATGTCCTGGAAACAGAGTGCTGGACATGTGTGCAGCACCGGGAGGGAAGACGACGCATTTGGCAGCGACTCTCCAAGGCCAGGGCCAGGGCCTCACGGCCATCGACCGCTCCCGGGCCAAGGTGCGGCGCGTGGAGGCGCTCTGCGCGGCCCACGGCTTCGGGAAGGTCCGGTGCCTGGCCGCTGACTCCCGGCACCTCTGCAACGAAGCCGCCAGCGGCAGAAAGCCACGCTCCAAAGTGGCAGAGCCGTCTGCCGCTGCGGAGCAAGCTCCTCCGGAGCTCGACCTCGAGGAGCCTTGGCCTCCCGAGGCCGAGGAAGCCTTTCAAAGGGCCTTCGCAGAGCACCACGCGGATCGCTTTCGCAGCACCAAGCGGATCTGGAAGGCGGTGGTCACCGCGTGCGGCCGGGGGCCCGTCTCAAGGATGCAGGCGGCGGTCAGAAAGGGGGATATCCCTAGTCTTATAACGAATTCAGCCAGGCGTCAAGGTAGTTGCTAGAGGTACCGTTCTTGCTCCTTGAGCTTGCAGAGGTGGATGCACGGCTTCGCCGCCTGGAGGGTGGAAATCCGAGGCCAGAGATGGAGGTCTCAGACCCAGAGGCCAGAAGCGAAGCCCGGTCTCGAAGGGGCGTCTAAGTGCTAAGGTGGTCTACGGTTTGTGTTGAGGATTTTGCCCACAAAAGATCGAAGCACTGGTTGTTGCTTCCAGTGTAACGTACCTTGAGTTTTCTTCACTTGGTTGTGTTCGATCCACTTTCACATCCCCACAAAGGCCCCCGCAGTTTAGGGGTGCCTGGCTCCCTAATGCCCTGGAGAAGAAGATGGAGAGGGCAGAGCCAGAGAGGAAAGAGCGAGAGAGCAAGCAAGGTTAGGGGAGTTCCCCTAGCCCATAACCCTGACGAAAGAGAGAGAGAGAGAGAGAGAGAGAGAGACTTCACAAAGGGCTTGCTTGTGATTGTGCCGTTCGAGGAAACTCAGTCCCGGCATCTGGTATGTTGGCCATGGATTGATCATCATGTCCTTGACTCTTGAGGTAAGCCTCATAAGTGGCAAGACTGTGTCGCTGCAGGCGCACAGCGACGAAACCGTGGAATCCCTGCGGGTGCGCGCGCAAGAAGCGCTGGGATCTGGGAGAGGGCGACTCTTAGTCTTGGACTCCAGTGGGAACGCTCTTGATGGAGGAGCCCCGCTAAAGCGGGCCAGGCTGCAGCCTGCGGAGCCGAATTTGAAGCCGAAATTGCAACCACTAACCTTGCTGGTTCGAAGCGTCCACGTCTGTGGCAGAGGGGGGGCCTTTGCTGCTATTCTGGGAGATGG
>CAJNJA010011173.1:0-13196 GCA_905231915.1 Symbiodinium necroappetens | reverse complement strand
GCACCAACACTCCAGGAACGTATCATGGATACGTTGCCAGATGGATTCTTGTACACAAGCATTATATTTATTGGATGCTGTCTCCGACTTGTCTGTATCTGTCACGCGTAGAATCAAGTAGTGACTGTGTAGCCTCGTCTCACTTTTATTGCTCAAGACTCTCGTCAGGCTAGGCTCAGCTGTATGGATAGGGCCACAACCTTGGCCATAGCTACTGGCTCAGGGTGCGTGTGGTACACATACCTGCACATAGCTGGAAGGCAAGTTACATCAGAAGCGGGACGCAGTCTTGTCAGGTGGATTATTGGTCAATTGACCGGTGATTCCATCATTGAGGAGGCTTTCTTGTCCTTCTTTCTTCGGATCTTCTGGCTGGGTGGCCTAGTGCTACTGTTTGACCAATATCCTCAAATCTGGGTGCTCTGCCAGCGACTTGTCGTTCTACTCATTTCTTTGGGTAGTGTCCTGCTAACCTGGGGTCAGCTGCTCACCGAGCTTTGTTAGTGCTGCCTTTCTGGGGTGAGTGCCTTCTGCCGGTCCCGCGGATACACACGAACAGACTGTCTGGGCTAACCTGCGTGGGTATGGCCGCGCTGGTGGCAGCTGGGCCAGCTGGAGCAGTTGGTGGCCCTACGCTGGGAAGTTTCGTGTTGGTGTCGCGCCCTCCTGAGTGGGACGAGGTCCTGTTATCGGGATTCGTGGCGGGATCCACAGAATTCCTTGGGCGTACTACGTCAGAGGACGGATCCGATTGGGTTTGGGTGCTTGTGCGATTGGACGCGGGGAATCTGCGGTCACCTACGGTGAACGCCAACGGTACCCGCTCAGCGCCAAGGGGACTCGGAGCCAACAACGTCAATTGGATTTGTGTTCCTCCTGAGGCCGCTGACCAATGGATCCCGGGTCAGGGAGACATCCATGTGGTAGTGCAGGATGCGGCTTTGGTGTTAGCCCAACTGCAGCAGCAGGATTTGGGAAACTACGTAGTGAATGTACCCGGGCAACCCGGCGGCATGACGCCGCTGCAGCTGCGTCAGGTGGTGCCTGCACCAGTGGTTCCCGCCGTGGTGGGGCCAGATGGAGGCCCAGGGGCTCCCGTGCTGGGACTCGGTGGCAATGCGGCCGCCGGGCGAGAGCAAGATGTGGACCTCAAGGCTTTGGAAGCCGCTGTTCAGCAACTGCAGGCTATGAGTTTGCAAGACAGGGATCCGAAGAAGGCGCGTCACAGCAACGACAGAAAGAAGAAGAAAAAGGGAAAAAAGGACAAGAAGAAGGATGCCAAGAAGAGCAAGAAGAAGAAACGAGGAAAGAAATCTCGCGGTCGGTCAACCAGTTCAAGCTCGAGCCGGAGCAACAGCACATCCAGTTCGAGCAGCAGGTCGTCAAGCTATTTATTCAGGAGAACGAGTTGGAGAAGCAAGCAACCCTGGGCCGGACTTCTTTACAGTTTCTGGTGCCAATGTCCAATCACTCAATGCCTTCTGTGACGATGGCCGCCTGACTTCGCCCCATGCAGAGGTACTGGTATATACCGTGCTGAGGGCCTCCATGCCACGCCATGCCACCTGCAGAGGCCGGACCAAAGGCGCGATAGGTGTCGCGCTCACGCTTCGGGAGCCCACGACCTTTGCCTGGGTTGCCCTTGTTGCTGGCGTCTCTGCGTTGCCACTTGGCGTCGCGCTCATCCTCATGCGGGGCAGTAGAGGGTCCTTGGGATGTAGAGCCTGGTCCATTCGGCGCATATGAGGCCAAGAAGTCAAAGGTGGCAAATTCCTCTGCTTCCGTCATCTCCTGATCCCCAGCCATGCTACTGCCCTTGAGACGCCTTATTGAGCCGCTCGCGTAAGCAGCAGCACGTATGAACCACGCAAGTGCTCAGCCTGCAACATGGTGCGACACGCACGAACATGATCATTGGTATAAAACCAAGCTCCATCTGACTGTAACAGGGCACGATAATGACACGCCAGGGGAGAGCGACCTAGGTGAATCACAACTGAAGTGACAGAGTATCGCAGCCACTGCGCTGCAACCGTATCAGCAGCAATGAAAGCCGGAAGCTCAAGGGTGTTAGGGAGATTAATGGGGCGGGCTATCTTTTGATGACCAGGGTATCTGCCTAGTTGAATGCATAGCAGCGATGGTTCAGCGCTGAGGGCGTGTGTGGAACGCTGTCCGTGCCAGTCGAAAATCAGCTGCTGCAGACTGGACTGCTGGGACGAGAGGTCAAGTGTGATGATTAGCCCCGAATCTCGTGTCTGGACTAGGTCTCCGGCCTGACGTAGCCTAGACTGCCAGATGAGTGGCGAAACCAGCCTGAGCAGAATTGTAAGAAATTCGGCTGCGTCTTGCTGCCTGATGCCATAATACCAACCCGGCGTGAGTGCTGCGAGCTCGGCCTGAGCTGCGATGTGGAGCGGTTGCCCTGCTGAGCCACGTTCCTGACAGATGCGAAAGACGTGATCTAAATCGCTTGGGGTGGGTGCAACAAGTAGTGCATGACCTAGAGCAAGGATGCTCGCGTTAACGTAACAATGCGTATGTGGGTTCGCGAGTCGCACCCTACCTGCCCAGGAACTACACTCTGTCCCTGCCACTCCGCTCCCTCCTACATCCCCTCCAATGCCGGAGTACTTAGAACCAAAAGTTTTAGAAGGCGTGCTGGCGCCAGGAAACTGTTGGAAAAGCATGGGGGCAGGGGGTGTAGGGTGGCCTACGGTGTTACCACTCCTTGGCTCGCTCGCGCTGCTGGAGAGATGTTCACCAGAAGGCTTCGGCACAGGTGCTGGAGCACCCTGCGCTACAGCGGATGCACGGAATGCTTTTGCGATTGGAAGCTCCGTCGCACTATAGCTGTGGTACGCGGCTGTGCGTTCTGACTGCCGTTGACTAGGACCCACCTCCTTTTGCAGATCATCAAGTTGGCAGCGATGTCGATGCAGTATCCTGACAGACAGCAACTGAAATATGGCGGGGTACGTACTGTTGCACGGTAGCGACATCCTTTAGAACCGTTGAGATGGCTTGCACGTGTTCGGGCCGATTGAACAGGAGGTCTGTGGGGCGATCCTCAATGCCGGTGGGGGGGATCGGTGGGTCAATCTTTTCATGTTCCAGAACTGACTGGTAGATGGCCTCAACGTCAAAACCCCTCCCGACGCCAGCTTTTATAACTGGGCACATCCCACAAGTTACGTGCTGTTCAAGAACCTGCCAGCTGTGCTGTACCACTCGGCAGAAGCGGCGCCGGGGGATGCCATGCAGGGCATGCTTGTGTCTCTGGAATGCCACCTTCGCTGCTTGGTTGATCTCGGGATGTTTGGAATTGATATGCATGACCAGATTATGACTACCGGCGAATGATTGGCCACAAACTGAGCATTCTGCGATTGCTGTAGCACTGGCACACAGGCGAACGAGTGACGCCCCGGTATCTGCGAACAAGCACTCCACTGCGGCATCAAGACCCTCTAGCACAACACCGGCCCTATGGAGCTCAGGATGTTTAAGAGTCGGGGAGCGCCCGGTATCTGCTTGTATCGTCTGCAGCTGCGCCGCGGCGCGCTTGCGGAGGTCCTGCGCAGGATTGATGCCGGCCCGCTCGAGTACAGATTGGTTCGTGACTCCCTACTGATAGATAGACCCTCAGCAGTTTACGAAGATGCATACAGGATTTAGTGTGGGCTACCAGGAAGCTAGCTTTGGAGAACCCAACCCCTGCAAGACTAAGCACGCAGGCCCTATACACCCTGAGGCGCTGCCGCTCAGAGAGCGGCCCATTGGTGCGCAGGACTTTCCCCAAGCGCGCAAAGTTGGCATCGGATTTAGCCGCTCGAAGCTTAGCAGTTTGCAACTCAAAATGATGGTAGCTAAGTATCACCCCCAAGTATTCAAGCGTTTCTCCCAAGGGTATGTAGAGCTCCGCTGACTCCTGACGAAGTCGAAGACAGAGCGAGCCGTCATGCCAGCAGAAATGCTTCCGCTGCGCCCGAAGAGCGCCCAAGCTTTTCAGCGCGCAAACTGCAGAGGATTTCGTGAAGTTAACCCTCATTCCCATCTCCGTGAGTACGCGAATGACTGTCAGGAGTTGTTCTGTGGCCCTAGACATGTCGGCAACACTATTAATGCTCCAGTAGGAGTGCGTGTCGTCTGAGAACAGAGTGAGATGCGAGAGGCACCAGCCACTGCCGAGAATGGAGTCAATGCGCTCACAAACTCTGACTGACCAGGCAGCGAATATGTAAGGCGCAATGGGACACCCCTGCCTCAAGCCACGCGACATGGCTATCACTTCGCAAGAGCTGCCATGCAGGATGACACAGCGCGTGGAGGCATGAATATGAACGATCAATCGGCACAAAGCTTCATCTACACCGGCACTCTGGAGGGAGTAATAGATCTCGGAATACGGCAGTGTGTCGAAAGCTTTAGCTAAATCGAGGTTAGCCATGAGCCCTCCAGTGAGCTCTGTTCTGTGTCTGCCGGATAGCTTGGTGGTGAGATCGGATTTGACAGACTCCAGCTGGAGCCGGGTGCGCGAGCAGTGCGCCGATGAGCGCAAGATTGCATCATGTGTCGAGGCTCCAGTCCTATATGCATATTGCGGTGTGTTCTGCAGAGCACGCATGATGGGATCCCGAATGTGTGTTTTGACGATATGAAGAAGGGCCTTTTGGTCACCTGACATAAGTCCAATTGTTCGCAAGTTCGATGGGGTAGAGGGGCTTTTGTTCGGCTTGGGCAGCCAAGCGATTTGTACCGAAGCCCACTCTATCGGGATGGTCGGGGATCTGGCTGAGAGACAAGAAGCGGCTGTGGCTTCGAGCAACGTGCAGAACTCAGGGGCACGGTCTTTCCAGCAGGCCAGCGGTGGAGTAAAGATCGGAACAGCCTTACCGCGTGGAATCAGCCTGAAGGCATTGTGCCATTGGGCTGCTGAAAACAACTGCGCAGGCACTGGAAGGAGGCTCGGGAGCTCCCAACTCTGACCTTTGAACAACTTGGCGGCGTAAAAAGCCAACAGCTTACATTCAGCATTCTGATCAACCAAGCAACCTGAGTCATCTCGAAGACGAATGCGCTGGGGGGCGGACTTGGGGCTAAGCAGCTTTACATACTTATAAAACCCTCCGGCCAACTTGTTCTTTGCGGCGTCTTCAGCCTGCTGGAGGACTTCAAGGATTCGCTGTCGCTTTGCTTGACGGTGCCTCCGGTCTAGTTCGCGTTTGGCTGCCTCTAGCTTAACGCTCAGCCGCCAGGCCTGAAAGAGGCCCCTCTGGTCACGCTGCTGCAACCTGCTCACTTTCCTGCGCAGCTGCCAAAACCCGTAAATGTGCTGATCTTGGTACTGTCTCGGTGGCATCACTGGCCACTGAAGAGGCTGCACATGCGTCTGCTGCAGGGCGGAGTGCACACACTGAAGTAACCCTTCATTGTAGCCGAGTTTGTGCCTGGCAGCCTGTATGGCCTCATCCTTGACGTTACGCCTCATGGTCCACGGCTTCCACTGCGGCCTGAGACTAGCAACCAAGGACTTGTGCCCGGCTGAGCGCCATCCGGCAAGAAGGGATTCGTATGGCTGACATTCTTTGGCATGTCCATCCGCCAAAGGAAGGCGTGTGGCAATGAAATCAATCTGCGAAGAACCCTTCGGGTGGTGATATGTCGCCTGTGGCCGGCCCCAGCTGTTGAGGATGCAAAGCTGATGCGTCTGCAGAATCTGCATGAACAGCATGCGGTCCTGCTTGGCAGCTTCAGTGTTTGAGCCTGCTAAGACTCCTGGGCCAACCAGTCTAGCAAGTTGCGTAACGTTGCAGTTCATGTCACCGCCCGAAAGGGCAGAGATGCAAGCAAAGCATCCAAAGCTTTCCAGAAGCTGCGTCGCCGCTGGTAGATGCGTTGCAATGTCGCCGAGTCGCCATAACCCATGGCGTGTTGATACGCGCACACCAAGTCGATGTGCTGTCCAGCGCTAAAGCAGCGCATCTGCAGCAGCCGACCTGGGATGTGTTCAATGCCAGTTGATCGTGCCAGCTTTCGCGAACCGTGCCCGAACTCCGATGAGAACACCTGCTGTGTTCGCTTTGGCAGAAGCGGAGTGGCAGAAGTGCCAACCCCGTTCCGACCACTCCATAGTGCGAGACCAGTGCGTCTCTTGCAGCAGGATGGCATCAATGGAGTCATGCTTGTCCAACCAACGCAACAGCTCATTATAAAGTGTCGAAGATAATCCATCACAATTCCACGAAAAGATCTTAACTCGTGGACCGATATCCGGAGAGGGAGGCTTGGGATTGAGCAGTGGTAGTGATACATCAGCATGCAAAACCTTGCCCCTGTACACTGCGGAGCCTACAGCTCGCGCCTTCCCAACAGCCTTCCACAATGAACGTTTCCGCACATGCCCGAAGGTTTGCGCGGGTATGTGCGCCCTGTCGTTCGTCACGCCCGAAGGCGCGGCTTCCGGCATGCCCAGGGCTGCAATGCCAACCCTCGTGCCCGCGGCGCTGCATGACCTGTCTGGATGCTGTTCTGGCAGCCGCGTCCGGACTTGGGACCGGAGTGAGCATCGATCTCCATCTGTCGTCTGATGAACCGTCGCGTCTTGGAGATCGCTCCCAAGATGAAGCGGGTTACTGGGGGGAATCTCGTGTAGTGGTGTGGTTGATAACACAGGAAAATAAGCTCGAATATCTCCATGCGACATGTTAGGTCACTATGACTGCGCAGAAAGGAAGATAGGCTCCAGATGGGGGCACTTGCTGACTGCAGAAGCCCACAGCTGAATGAAATCGTCCTGATCCAGAATGAAGAAAGAGTCTTCGATAATCCGAATCGCGTCTGCCTGCTGCCAATACGCATGGATGAGCGCCTGCGTGAAGTCTCGTTGGCCGCTTGAGAGTAAGAGCGTGCTGTCTGCAAGCAGATCCAGCGCGAGAGCGCGCAAGATTACCAGGTCAGAGAGCGCGTCGGCCATGAGTTCCCACCCGCCCGTTTGAACCGCTCACGGCACTTGACATCTTAGTCCTCAACACCATCATAATCACCGTCTTCGTCGGCATCGTCATCTCCGTCACGATCATTGTGCCTTCCTTTGTTTCCATGTCCCCGAGCAACCGATGTCAAGACACCATAATGTCGTTGTCCTTTCTGTTTCACAAACGTAGTCGTGCTTGTTTGTATTCGTATATTCCTTTCCCTGTAAGTTTATGCTTTGTGTCCAGCACCCGTGTATCATATGCGTAGAGACATATACAAGGGTTTACGCATACTGCATATACATGATATTGTAGGTGGTGTGGGTACCTACGGCTTTCAGGCAATGCTGTGGAACGGAAGGGTTCTTTCGGATTAGTTGAGTCATATCTGAGGGGTTTCTTTCCGAATAAAGCCAAAACGCGCGGATCTTTGAGCGGGGGGAAGCATATATATATATATGTATATGTATATGTATATATATATATACACGATGAAGGGCCGAGCTTAAGATATATGATGAATCGGAATCGCCAAATGAGGGGGCGTGTTTAAGATAGGTGATACCGGAATCGCCAAGTGAGGGGGCACGCTTAAGATAGATGGTGAACCTGAATCGCCAAATGAGGGTGTGTGTGTGTGTGTGCGCAAGTTTTAAAATGAACAGAATCGCCAAATAAGGGGGTGTGTTCAAGATATGAAATTAAGGGTTCCTCCTTCCGAAGATGAAACCGTAAAGGAAGGCGTTCACCCGATATACCCTAAATCCTCAGCAGCGGATCGACCAAGCCGGTTCGGTGGAAGGAACAGGGGAAGGATCGCAGCGTATCCTATGCCGATCTGGCACACGTGGACGGCCTCCGCTGGAAGAAGCGGGGGGATTTGGTGGCCTATGCGGCCAAGCATCCCGGGGCATTGACGGCCCATTTCTTGGCAGGTGTGTACGCCCGCCTGTCCAAGGGCACAGTGACCAGGACGTCGCAGCTACGCGATGTCTCGGTTTCGGCTTGGGCGCATCAGTTCACGGGGCTCACAGAGATTCGGGACATGAAGGAGGTCTTGACCTTGGCAGAGATTCTCGATGCCGTGAACAGGAAGGAGATCGCGAGGGCTTTGGATGTGCTGTGCCAGCGTATCCTAGCCATACAGTCGGCAAAAGCCAAGGGAGGAACATGGGAGAAGGCGGAGGCCATAGAGCTGGTCACCTCCCAGAAAAGTCTGGCCAGCAACGCAATGCTGGCTCTGACCAATGCCTGAGTCGTATTTTCCGGCGGGCCTGGCATGCCAGGCGGGCGGGCTGCCGTGGGGACATGGGTTTTGGGGTTTTCTACTCCGTCTCCGCTGCTGCTTTGACTGCGGTGTTGGGAGGGCCGTATTGCGCTCACCATTTGTCACATGAAGTGGCTCGCTTGCGTCGTATCCTGGGTAACTGCTCGTGCATGAAGGAATTCAAGTCGCACAGCAGGTGTCGTTCACGCAATTGTGAGTGGAAATCTCCTGCCCATGTTTTTCCTTTGCCGCCCTACAGTGAGAATGGACACCTTGTGTGTAAGTCTGCGAGCTTGAGTACGAAAGCTTGTTCAAATCTTTTGGAGGGTGTCAACCTCACAGTGGCGGTGGTTAATGCTATGCTATGCATGGAGAGCAGGTGGATCGGGATGAGAATCTGGTTCTATCTGCTGCCCACGGACGAGTGCATCATCGCTTACGAGATGCACTGGAGGCCATGGTGTTGACTGATGAGCCTATTCTGTCTAGCGAAGGGCTGGATGATTATTTGAGGCAGTCACAGCATTATTCCGGTAGTAGTGTTGTGCTAGCTCTGGGAGTGCGTGGAGGTGTTCCTCAGAAAGCTGCGGATGTGCCATTGGGCGCGCATCTGGAGGATGCCTTTCCAGAGATGTCTCGGCAGGTTGAGGAGCCTGCGGCTCTTCTATTGCCATCTCGACGGAGGCCCAGACGGGTCAAACGTGGGTATACCTGGTTGGGGTCCACCTACCCGGAGTTAGTGAAGCGTAATGTGAAGGCCGGACTACATATGTTACGAAAGCCAGCTCAAGTGGCCAAGCATCGTGGGGTGAAGTGCTTAGCAGGGGCCTTTGCCGTGGTCAAGGATGAGTTCGAAGACAGAGTCATCACTGACCCCAGTGTCAATCAGCTGGTTGATCCGGAGAAGCTGCCGCGTCCAAAATTTGCGTACATCCCCAAGCTTAGAACCATTACCGCCCCTAGTACAGGAAGGCTATTGGTGACTAAGCGGGACGCTCGCCATTACTTCCATCGTCTTCGCATCGGGAGGCGTTGGCGACGATGGCTATGCGGGCCACCTATACGGGTTGCAGGAACGCGTGGCGAGGTTTGGCGTTACCCAGCAGCGTGTTCAGCACCAATGGGTTTTGGGCCATCGGCTGGTTGGGCACAGGCGTTAACTGATGTGGTAGCTGATGGTGCTCAATTGCCGCATGACAGTCGCTTGCACCCTGACTTTGTGGTGCCGTTAGGCTTCCCTGTTTGGGGGTCCATAGTAGACGACATTTGGTGCATTGACCATGAAGGGCACGATGGTGAAACTACGGTCGGTCCTGAGTGGTTGAATCGTGCGGAGGCTGCGTGGGTGGCTCGCGGAGTGGAGCCGAACGCTAAGAAGAGCATTGATGCAGCAGCTGGTGAAGAGATTCAGGGCTACTTTGTGCACCCGCAACTGCATTGGGTAGGAGTGTCCATGGAAAAGCGTCGATACCTTTTTCAAGGCACTATTCAAGTATTAATGCAGCGTACGGTCAGCCTTGCAGTTGTGGAGCGCCTGGTGGGTAAATATGGTTTTGCTCACTCGGCTCGCCCATGCTTGAGGTCGATTTTCCAGGACGTGTACCAATGGGTTACAAGCATGAGGTCCATCAGGAAAGCCAGAGCCCCATTGCCGCCTACAGTGTGGATGGAGCTTTGCATGGCAGCGCTTACACTTCCATATTGTTCTTTCAATGTGTCAGCACCATGGAGTACCCGCCTGGAGTGCACAGATGCGTCTATGACAGGATTGGGTCGTGCATGGGGAGTTGTACCTACTCACGTGGTGCAGGCAATAGCTCGTTACAGTGATCATGGCAAGGTATATACCAACCTTTCTCTCCCGTGGTCTATTGGGTTGACGCATGCGCATCAGTGTCCACTTAGAAAGGTACGGTTACCGATTGAACATGTACGCTGGTCCACTGTTGGCTGCCCGTGGACTCCCACCCACATCACTCTTGGTGAGGCGGATGCTGCGTTGTGGGCGGCAGAGGATCGCCTCCGAAGGCCGCGAGATGACAATCACCGCTTTGTTCACGGTCTGGATTCTGCAGCTTGCACGGGGTGTTTCTCCAGAGGGCGCTCTAGCTCGGTTCTGCTCAACAGCCGGTGTAGACGTATGGCGGGCGGCTATATCGTTGGCTGGTAACCATGACGTGTTTTATCCGTGGATGCCGTCGGCCGAAAATCCTGCTGACACTCCCTCCCGCCTTTTTGAGCCCATCTCTGAGTACTACACCTGTGACGAGGCGGAGCCTCCGGCTGAGCGGGGCGTTGCTGATTTGCGCAGCGTGGGCATGTGGCCTACAGAGGGTCCGTACTTCCTCCATTTATGCTCTGGTTTGACTAGACTGGGCGACCTCGGTTACTGGGTGGAAACTCTGAGTGCTGAGATGGGAATGCACATCAACAGTTTACGGATTGGCTTACTAGCAGATGTGTGCATGGACCTGTTGTGCCCTGCTCATGCTTTGCGTATTCTCGACCTATGCCAGAGTGGCAGAGTGGTCGGAGTATTTTGCTCGCCACCGTGTGGGACTCTTTCTGCGGTACGCCATAAGCCCCTTCAAAAAGGACATGGGCCGCGGCCGCTTCGCTCGCGGGCTGACCCTTGGAAACCTCTTCCTTATTGCACTCCAAGTGAAATCAAATCAGTTAATGTGAGTTCGTCTCTCTTTCTGATCTGTTTGGGGCTTATGGGGGAAGCCAGAGCGAGGGGAGCGTGGGTCGCGTTGGGGCATCTTGCGGACCCTGGTTGCGAACCGTATCCTTCTTTCTTCAATACGGCTGAGGTTGTCGTAGCTTGCAAACAGCTTCGGCTTCAATATTGTGAAGTCGATCAATGCTGTTATGGAGCAAACTGGCGGAAACCTACAGGGTTGCTGCTGCCCAGAGGAGGTGAAATGCTACATCAGCGTTGTTGGCATGACGGTCATGCCTCACGCGCTGGTTTGCTGCGACCGGGAACTGCTGATGCTGCCACATACCCCCATGATTTTTCCCATGCACTTGCTTCCATTTTTGTGCAGCGATGGTTGTTGACGACTAGCCGGGGATACAGCAGGCCGTTCAAGCCTCTATGTGCGGAGGTTGGCGAGGCTCGAGACCCCTGGGATGGTAGCAGGCATGTTTCGTGGTAATGGCCCCAGCCGAGTGCAGACTTTCTTGCTTCACACATTAAAACCCTCCACTCGGGACAACTACCTCACCGCTTTGTCCAATCTCAGCAATGAGTTGCATAAAATGCATTTGGTGTGGGATGAGATGTCCGAGAAACAGCAGGATAATTTCCTAGCAGAATGGTTGTTGGATGCGTTTGAGTCTGAGGACGGTAAGGGCCGGGCGGCTTGTGGTTGGGCTCTTTCAGCCGTTCAAAAAGTCAACCCTCGGTCATCTTTCAAGACGGCTTGGAAGGTATATGATGCATGGGGGTGTCGGGTTCCGCCGCGACAGGCCCCCGCGGTCCCTCCCGAGCTGCTCATTTCGATGTTCGTGGTAGCTCTGCTTCTCAACCGGCCTCAGCTCAGCTTGGCCATGATGTGGTGTTACACTGGTCTTCTCCGAGTTCGGGAAGCCCTCACACTGAAGTGGCAGGATGTTGTGATTCAACCTAATTCTATCGTTCTTTGTTTGGGTAAAACCAAACGTGGTATGGAACAGAAGGTGATTCTCAATGACGGGGCGGTGGTACAATGGTTTCGGGATTATTTGCTCCGTTTTTCTCGAGGCTCTCCCGTTGATTATGTGTTCGAGCTCTCGTATACCTCAGTCCTTCGATGGGTGCGTAAGTTGGCCAATCTGCTAGGTGCGGAGGCGCTCCGACTCACAACGCATACATTCCGGCGATCTGGCGCCTCAGAGCTGGTTCGCATAGGGGTGCCTTTGACTGATGTTCTGCTGTTTGGACGATGGCTCAGAGAACGTTCGGCACGCGAATACATCAGACAGGGGGAAGTTGCAGTGTTGCGAGCGCGTTTATTGATACAAGGCGGCCTTCAGGAGAGACTGAGCAAGTGGAATGCTGCAACCAAACACAGTTGGTGGCTGTATGATCGTTTGTATCGGCGAGCTTCCATTCTCCCCAGCGTTTCGCGGATTACAGCTGAGCGCTTTGCGCGTTTCGAGAGTCTGGTGTTTGAAATGTTGTCGGGTACTTCGCAGTGTTGAGGATACGTGGGAAAGCAGGTGCCTGAGGCATTTTGTGATCCAGCGCGCTTGGAGTGTGTATAGCCTCAGCGGACGGTGTCAGGCACCTTCCATACAAAGTCCCAAAATGCGTGCATGAATGGCCTGTCGTATGACTCTAAGTTCGTTCTGCAAACTTGATGGTCGGACGCTATGCTTTGCTGCATTCGGCTGGCGACCTTGATTTCGTCAGTTGTTCGGAGCCCGCGAGGGGTTTCACGAATTTGATGGCACACTTGTGATAGATTCTTTTATTGATATAGTCATGCATAATTAGCAATAGTTTTGTATTGTGAAAACGAATCTAAGGAAAGCCAGTGCTGCAGATAGGAGAGCTGATCTTTAAGCTGACGCGGAATAGTGAGCGCCATTGTCCGAAGAAGACATGTTCGCTTTATCGCGTTGACTCCGTGAGACTTCTGCTGCGAAAGGAACTGAAGAAAAAGCGTGCGCCTAGGTACATCCATATGCTCATGATGCAAGCGCCGCGTGGTTTCGGGTTTGAAGGGAGTTTAAAGGGTTTGTGTACGAAGGGAGTTTAAAAGGTTTGTGTAAATGGGGATGGGTCTGCAACAGCGACTCGACTGCAATTAGATTTTGGCTCAAGTGGTCGAAAAAAAGACTAGACGTAGAATTGGAGCCATGACAGATTACGGACGAAGATGTAGTAGGTCTCCTCCGCAGAGAACCTCTTGGAACGCAGCTAGCAGGTCTTCCCCGCAGTCGACCCCTTTGAGTGCAGCGAC
>CAJNJA010011172.1:179-13796 GCA_905231915.1 Symbiodinium necroappetens | reverse complement strand
AAAAAAGAAAAGAAAAGAAAAAAAAGAAAGAAAGAAAGAAAGAAAGAAAGAAAGAAAGAAAGAAAGAAAGAAAGAAAGAAAGAAAAGAAAGAAAGAAAGAAAGAAAGAAAGAAAGAAAGAAAGAAAGAAAGAAAGAAAGAGAGAGAAAGAGAGAGAAAGAGAGAGAAAGAGAGAGAGAGAGAGGTTGGCATGTTAGGTCCTTCTCTGTTAGTCTGCGTTCTGGTAGTCTCTGTCCATATCTGTACTTTTATCTCCGTGCTTCTTTGGAGGCTTCCGGCGCCGAGCAGGCAGCCGAAAAGACTGGCGCTGAAGAAGCAGCCAGAATAACAGCCTATACATGCCAACCCGTGACCCCTCTGAAAAAGCAAGGTCGAGCCGTGGGGGCATCTGCAGCAGGTGGGGGGTCCTTACTTGCTAGAGGCTAGAGTTCACTGAGTCAGAGGCGTTATGTGCATGGGCACTTAGAATCAGACAATGTTGCAATCAATGCCAGTGCGAACTTCATAGCTATTTCAGCATCATTGAGCTGTCCCCGCGGCGAGCGGTGATTCTTTGGGCTGGGGCAGTGAGCTGTCCCCGCGGCGACCGGTGATTCTTTGGGCCGGGGCAGTGGCATCCAGGATTGTGTTGGGTTGAATCTACTCAGGGATGGGCCGTGGGGGGGGGGGCTATTAAGAAAATGACTGCTAATGACTGCCAAATCAGCCAATACTACTATGTAGCATTAACGATTTGAGAAATGGCGCCTTTACCCCCCGTAGCCACCAAGTCATATAGGGAATCCAAATGAGGCACCATTTCTGGGGCCACTCATTAATTTGTTTTCTTTTGGCTGCACATTTGGTTTTCCTATATGAAATGGCGCCTTTACCCCCCGTAGCCACCAAGTCTCGGGTTTTTAATGAGTGGCCTCAGTTTTGGCGGCAGTGGGTGTCATTAGTGTCATTTGCTCGGTCGGGTTTCGATCCTTTAAGTTGAGGTGAACTTTTAGCACTGGGCTGGGCCTGTGCCTACAGGATGGACAAAGCCTCAGTGGTTAAGAAGCTGGATGCTGAGATGAGAAAGCTCTTTGCTGTGAAGAACATCACAGAGAGCTCCGGTGCCCTTCACGTGATGAAGTACTTGGAGGACATGGGCTCGAGAGACCTCGTGGACAAGCTGAAGGAGGTGAAGCATCGGCTGGAGACCATGGGCGTCACATGGCAGTCGGAAACGACTGCAGTGCCTTTCGGATGCGGGACGCATGAATTCTGGCTGTTCGCTTACCAGCTGAGCCTGAGCATGATGCGGGGAGTTCCGAAGCAGGTGAACGTCTTGGAAACGGTGCGTAACTTCATGGACAGTCCCTTCAGTTCCCAGCGTTCCCCTCTGACAGTCCTTTCTCCTGCTGGTGGTGAGCTGGATCTCGGGTTCCATGTTTCATTGGGCTGCACAAGATCCCTAGCTGCGAAAATCTTGTGCCTCATGAGCCTGGGGCTCACGGATGAGGAGCTCTTTGCTGTTCGTCAGGAGATTTCCGCATGCATCCAGGTGAAGGTGGTGATGGAACCTCCTCTGCCAGTCGGAGATCAAGTGGCCCACTCGATGAGACAAAAGTTTGTGATCGCGGAGTCCACACGACCAGACATCCTCCAAATGTATATTGCACTCGACCGCAGCTTCACTGCACAAGGCCTGAGGTACGTCAGCGAAATCAAGAAGTGGATTCAGAGTTTCAATGCGAAATCGTCTGTGGAAGCCGCCAAATTGTCCGAGATGGAATGTCGGATGCTTCTGCTGCTCCCGCAGCAGAATGAGGCGTTTTTCCATCTGCTCGAAAAGCACTGGGACTCGTTTAAAGCCAGCGAAAGCGGAGTGACACTGCGCACCCTGTGCTCCACCCTGGATCCTCAGCTCACGAAGTCAGATGGCGCCGGGCTCTGGGCGAGCATCTTGCAGCGAACACCGGAAAAGAACACCTTTTGGCTGCGCAGAGAGGTGACTATCTTCTTGCACAACGTGCAAGACGCTGTCCGAAGCACAAAAAAGGGGCAAACCTTCAGCCTCCGGAGTCGGGCTCCAAGGTTGAGGGACGCAAGTCCCGATCAGGGCTATGCTATGGTTGGTCTCTTCGTCCAGTTCCGGTCGGATCTACTTCGAATGCTTGGCGAGGATCTCTATGCGAAGGCGGAAACGTCGTTCCTCAGGGGCGTCTACGATCGCGAGTTTGCCGACAAGATCAGGAGTCAGGATCCGGCCCTTTCTGTCGAGAGCTTTCAGTTTGCTAGCATCTTGATGGGCAGCAACACGACTGTCCGCTCAGTTGCAATGATGGAAGCGGAAGCGAACGAAGCGCTGGAGCAGGCTCAGCTGAAGGCGTGGCAGACGAAGGTTCTGAAGGAATCGACCTTGTTCGACGATTTCGTTAGCCGCCGCCGTCAGCACCTCATGACTCGTCAGGCTGACGAGCGACAGCATCTTCTTGAGGAGGAGCAGAAGTTTCAGGAAGCCGCACAGAAGTACCTGGATGAGTGGATGCCCACGGTGTTCGTGCAGAAGGAGGGCTATGTGGCCTCCCAGGTTTTGCACCAGGTGGCTGACTTTGCCCTGAAGCAGAGTGTGACGGAGGACGCCCTGAACAGCATCCTCCTGCTTGACTTCACGAAGCTGGGCACGGCTTTTTCGAAGCACCTTCTTGTTTCGATACAGATTGTGGCTGACACCATCGCCGCATTCCCGCAAAGCAGTGCTGCTGTGATCTTCGCCCCTAATACAGGGGTATGGGGCTCCACGTACGGGGAAGGAGACGCAGAATCTGCAACAGAGAAAGTCGAGAGTGAGTTGAAAAACCTCAAGGCTCAGCTTGTGTACCGCAAGTGCTCTCTCGTCATGGCCGAAAGTTCACTCGCGAGTCAGTCGCGGCGATGCGGGCACCTGGCCTGTTGTGGAGTTTCAAGGTGTCTGCATGCAGAGTTGTGTTTAATTTGGACTTGTTGCCAGACCTGACTGAGGTATCACGAGATGTTCCTGTGCATCTCTCCGACTGTGGACAGCGAGGGGTCAATGGTGTCCCACTTTGCTTCTTCCACCGTCTGGTACCGGCGCACGATCACGGAGATCCCCCTCTGCCCCGTGGCCGACTATGTGGTGCCAGACCTGAATGCAATGACTGCAACTACGTCGAGGGCACAGCGCATGAAGCAGGCCTTGACTGGTGAGGGTCTCTATGCGAAGTTGATCTCCCGGCTGATGCGCGGCCTGCCTGCCGCAACAGCGAATGCCCCCCTGCTCCTGGTGGATCTGTTCGCATATGACACATCTTTTGCCCAGGCCAGAACAAGGATGTGTTTGGATGCAGCTGCTCCACTTCCGGCCACGAGGCTGGTCTCCAT
The DNA here is from genome assembly GCA_905231915.1 of Symbiodinium necroappetens. Taxonomy (NCBI): domain Eukaryota; class Dinophyceae; order Suessiales; family Symbiodiniaceae; genus Symbiodinium; species Symbiodinium necroappetens. The sequence continues at coordinate 10,425 of CAJNJA010011172.1, read as the reverse complement.
GGTGTGGGCTTGCGACGACAATGGCACTGACTGCCGGCACTCCATGGCTGAGTATCTGAAGACGACGCATTGTCGGTTTCTGAAGGATTTGGTCAAGAAAGACCACAGGAACCTTCTGGAGAAGTACGACTACGTGCCCAAGGAGTTGACGGAGACCGCCTGCCCCACCTTCGACGACAAGGATTTCGAGTACACCATCCCTGTGTCAGAGAATGACAAGTACTTCCTTCCGTTCCGGCAGGACAAGTTGGAGGCCATGGCCTTCAATGCACAGGAAACAGAGTTCAAAAACACAATTGCAAAGCGCAATGAGAAGTACAATCCCGGCGGCATCCCTTTCAATCCGCGAAAGAGAAAGGCTGAGAAGGACCTGGATTATGAGAATGAGGCTGCTGGTGGCGAAGGCCCTGTTCTGGCAGCCAGCAACACATCACTTGAGCAGCTGCCCAAGCCTGTCATCACGATTGTACCGGAGGAGCTGAGCAACCCGCCTTTCAAGGTGCTCATTGATCAGAAAAAGCAGTTGTGGATTGAAGCTGTGAATGAGGGCACTATCGGCACCAACACACCTCTCCTTTTGGCTTGGGGTTCGTTTCTGACCGGTGCAGAGGTCCAGCCACGGCAGGACAAGGGGGCGAAGTTGTTGACCTTCAAGCTTCAGGACTCATCGGCTACAGCTTTCTTCTTCCACGACACATCCGACAGCCTCTCGCCGGGCTTCCAGTCCAAGATTTGCAGCCTCAGGACCTTCCTCACGTATCTGGAAGGCCAGAAGATTCTGCGACCACACTTCGTGGCGCACTCCATCCAGACAGTGGAGGGCGAGGAGAAGTTCATCGTGAAGAACACTGAGGTCTGTGCGTTCGAGGCCAAATCCCTCCCACAGAAGCAGAAACCGGGCTTCCAGAATGCCCTCTCCATGTTGGACATCTTGGATGTGGGTCAGTATGCGAAGGTGGCTCACCGTGTGAAATATTTGGACACGAAGCAGCAGCAAGGCCTGTACCCCCAGAAACCTGGTGTGTTCTTGCGGCGTTCACTGACACTCGAGAAGGGGAAGCTCTACAAGCTGACTTCTGCTGACTAGTGCAATCCTGCCAGAGTCGCGTGGCATTTCTAAAAAATCGACTGCCGGTAGTCTCCTGTGAACAATACACAGTTGTTTGGAAGGCAGGTTGCACGGGAGCAGTTTTTGGCTGACACTACAGGCTCTTGATGCAAGAGCCTTGATTTTAAGAACGAACCGAAATTTTCCAGTCGGCAGTCCCCTGTGAACCGTCTGCAGCACTTTTGAGGGGAGTTTGCTTGGCTGATAGCACTGTGGATGTGCAGCATCTGTCGGGCGAGAGCTTGCATATGCAATGACATGAAGACCCGCAGCAGGAAAGTCATGACAGAGGCTGCAAGGCACCCCATACCAGAAACCATTTCATCGCACGTGGCAAACACATGTGTGCTTCAGTCCGTGCGTGAACATGAGTCTGTGAGCTGAAGGGCCTGTGCATATGCATGTCGCCATGAGCCAGGTCTCCAGCTTCTGTCGAAGTGTAGAGCTCAGCTTCCGAGTCAGTGCACTCCATTCACTCCAGATCTTGCTTGATGCAGTGTAAGGACATGTGTCAGTGTTCAACCATAGGCCTCTCGGTTCAAGTCCCTGCAGTGTCGACAGCCAACATACTATCGAGCGATCATGAGTAGCCTGTGGCTGAACGCGAGCTCTGATGAGGAAGAAGTTCCTCAGCAAGTGTCCCCGAAGATGGACACAGTGTCGGGAGCAGCAGTGGCATGTGCATTGTCACCGGGCCCAAAGACAGCAGTGCCACCCCAAGCAGCAGAGGGACCAGGCTTGGCATCAGATCTCGCTTTGCAGACTCCGCCCTCGAAGTTGATGAGCAGATCCCTGTTCAAGGACGTTGAGCCAGAAGACACAGAAACCCCTCCACCGGTCAGCCCGAAGCTGAGACAGATGGCTGCTGAAGCTGCAGCGAAGATCGCAGCCAAAGCAAAGTCAAAGCCAAAGGCAAAGGCAAAGGCGGCTGCAAGAGGTGCTGCTGGTGAGGACACCAGTGGGGGACGAGGCAAGGACAAGCAAGCACGTGCAGTCCGTGGCACTGCGAACACATTCGCGGGCAATCGGCCACCCAAGGACCCTGTCTTGCGTGAGCAGTTTATGGCCATTCGTGACGCCTACTTCAAGGAAGTTGAAAAAGATGCCAATGGAAAGCGAAAGAGAAGCAAATCCATGAACCAAGACAGCTTCCTGAAGAGCATGCGTGGCCATATTAGTGCAGACACGCGGGAGGTGTCTGGCCAGGTGGGGCTAGGCCTAACTAGGGTTGTGAAACCCCTTGCCCAATCATAACTAGAAAGGTTAATACGCCAATACCATCCTTGAGAGTTCCGTGTCCCGTTCAGGAGAAGTTTCGATCGGCCTTGCAAGCGTGGAAAGAGGGCAAACCTGTGCCAGGTTCAGAAGAGGCAACCCAGAAAAAGGGTGCAACCCAGAAAAAGGATGGGAAACAGGAGGCTCCGGCAAGTTTGTCGGGAAACGATCAAGAATCCCAGCCCGCAAATGAGGAACCGGAGCAGTCAGAGCCCCAAGCAGTACGTGCACCGACCGAGAAAGGCCAGGAGTGAAGGCAAAGTCAGGCAAGCTTGCTAGGCACTGTGTGAAACAGTGTGGGTTTTGGCCAAACGCAGACGGCACATTTATAGTGTGCAAGCCTGCTCTTTCATCGGGGCAACAGCCGGGAAACCCTGGCAGTCATGTGCAAGGGGACGAAAAATGGCTACACTTGTTTCTGTAAGGCACTGGGAAAGCAGCCTCTACCTCTGTGGCACTGTAGAAGCAGCTGCACACAAGAACCAGCTTGCCGTTTACTCATTGTCAATCAGTTGCACTTCTGATCCTCCCCCCAGTTGAGGCTGGATTCTGGCCCATGGGTGGGAATCTCAGCTGTGATCAGGGTCCCGAGATGCAATGGGCAGGACTGTTTGAAAGCACTTAACCCGTCACAGTAGTTTGTGTCCGAAGGCGCTGGCAAAGCAGCCTGTGCCTGTGTGGCGCTGTAGAAGCAGCCACAATAATAGACGACAAGGACCAGGAGTTGTTTGTTTACTGGTCCTCAGACAATGTGTCAGATCTCAGTTCATGTCGAGTCGAAGTTCTTTGAGGTTGAGCCGGGTTGAGCTGGCCTGGGCTCTGGGCCATGGGTTGGCGTCTCAGTCGCGGTCAGGATGGCCAGATGCTTTCTGCAGGATTTACTTTTTGAAAGCAATCACCCTGTCACATTAGTTTGTGTTGGAAGGCACTAGGCTAGGGAAGCAGCCTAGGCGTCTGAGACAATCTAGAAGCAGCCACAGTTGACAAGGACTGTCACATTGCAGCTGGTCGTCTCGAATCCTCTGCAGTCACAGAAGGCACAAAAAGCATGGCACTGACTACATGAGAGACAGAGTGTGATGTTGTGTAATTAAACGAAAGTGGTAAGGTTTTTCCTTGAAAGCATGGCCTCGGGAAGCTGGAAAGAGCTGCCCCTGGAGACAGAGTCTGCTCTCCCAGATGTAGAGGTGAGCCGTGATGCTTGGAAGCATCTGATGTGTGACTGTGAGGGCCCTTGCAGGGGAAGAGGCAATGTGAAAAAAAGAAAGACACCTGATGGATCCGACTGGAAAAACTTTCCGGTAAGTGCCCGGACCAATCGTCCTTCCCAGGGTCGTTCCGATTCCTGGAAACATCTGGCAATGGATGAAGATACAGTCCGGCACAAGAGAGTTCCAGCTGGGAAGGCCAATGGTCGTTCCGAGGGTCATTCCGATTCCTGGAAACATCCGGCCTCGGGCGTCTTTGAAGATTCCGTTCAGGACAAGATTCCTGCGCCTGTCTTAAACTTGACGAAGGAGCTTCTTCAGTGCATGCCGACTGTGAAGACAGACAAAGACAACCACTATGTCAGGCACGGCAAGGATCATGAGCGGCTCAGCGGGGTCCTGAACAGTAAATGTCGGTGCAAGCAGAACTGCCTGCAAGGCTTGGACAAGCGAACCACTTCCAGCATTGTGATAGCTTGGCACAATCTGTCTGCTGAGACACACATCATGCTCCTGCACGGACTGTATGGTGAGGAGACAAGTGTGCGACACGCTTGGCAAATCAATGGTCATCCAGTCTGCTTCCGAGGACTTCTCCGGGTTCTCGGACATAGCAACCGCACTCTTTGCAGGTTTGTTCATGGGATCGAGGATGGAAGAAGCGGCAAGAATTCCGAGCTGCCACGAGCCCAGAAGCAAGCTGACTTCGTTCGGCACTTCCTCATGGAGCTGTATCTGACAGCAGCAGAGGAGCTACCTGGCCAAGAGGAGTCCTTGAACGACGTGGATGCGGAGATCAGCAAGGCTTCTCACGGAGGCAGCAAGACGTACATTTGGACCCCAGAGATCCCGGTGGCTGAGCGGATAGCATCTCTGTTGAACCCAGACTCTCAGGCTCCGCTGAGATGGCTCCCACCAGGGCAACCGTCGGATGTATATCTTCAGTTCTTGGCGTGGGCGGAAACGCAAGGCAGAATGAAGCGAAGCAATGAGCAGGCTCAGGGTCGTCCCAGCAGTCCACTGCTGTACATCCCCTCCTGGAGCACCTTTTGGAAAGTCTGGTCCGGACAGTGGGCCGGCAGACTGCTGAAGTTCCGGCCCACCAGCAACCACACAGAGTGCACGAAGTGTTGGGAATTCAGGCAAAGCCTCCACTTTGGCAAGTGCTCCGCAGAGGAGCGAGTGACGATAGCTGCCCGGTGGCGGCAGCACATGGCCGATTCCTACCACGACCGTCTGTTGTACTACACGATGCGGTATGCCAGCCGCTGCCACATGAACGTGCTGACAATAATGACTGACTCAATGGACAAGTCCAAGTGGTGCTACCCTCGTTGGAAGTTCGGTCGCATTTCTTCAGAGATGGAGAAAGTGCACCGACCCAAGATCGTGGTCACTGTTTGCATGGCTCACGGTCACACCCTGGGAGTCTTTCTACAAGACTCCGAACGTGTGACACATGGTGCAAACTGTTTCATCGAGCAGGTCAGCAGAGTGCTTCAGACAATCCACAAGTCCTCTCGCAGCATGCCTGGACACTTGGTCCTGCAGTGCGACAATACCGTCGCTCTGTCGAAGAACTCCATCTCACATGTCTGGGCTGCACTGTTGGTGGCACGAAAGCACTTCTCCAGTGAGCAGATGTGCTATTTGCAGGAGGGCCGCACTCACGAAGATGCTGATGGTTTCTTCAGTCGATTGTGCCCAATGCTCAGACGAGCAGACTTCAGCAGCATCTCTGAAGCAGTGCAGTTTTTGGAGAAGCAGCTGAAGGATGAGAAGGTGCACCAGGTGGAAGAGAGGCTGGTGATTGAGGAGATAGAGGCAAATCATGACTTTGGAGCTCTGTTGGAAACAATGAAGGTGAAGCTGGGGAACACCTTCAGGAATCGACGAGATCAAGAAACAGGCGAGAAGAGGTCGACAGCACACAGCTTTTCTTACAAGCGCCGGATGGACCTGACTGCACCTGAGAGAGATCGTATTCTTCAGTGCGACGAAGTCGGGCATGCGGAGGACATCTTCTGTGTCGCCAAGGGGAGAATGTTCCATTCCGAATCCGAAAGTCACCGACCTGTGCTCGTGCTTCCAAAAGATCGAGTGAGTTTGTTTCCAGATCCAGCTCAACACTTGCAGTTGGAAGCACCGCGGCCGATGCAGCCGAATCGCAAGAAGGAGTTGGAGAGTCTGGCTCAGATGCTGGATGGAGAATCCATCAATCAGCCACGGGGTGCAACTGCAGTGAGGAATCTCATCGCAAAGGACTCCGCCTCGGCGTCCATGAAGTCCGATGTGAGTTGGTTTAGCCACGAAGGCCAGAACCAGCATCCAGCATTGGTGGTGACCGGGAACCGGTACTATCCACATTTGCCAGAGATTAGCTGGCCACTATTGGCTACTTTTCGATAGCTGGCCAGAGGGTTTGCCAGAGATTAGCTGCCTGTTGTTGGCTACTTTTCGATAGCTGGCCAGAGGGGGGACTGCGCTGTATCAAGGGTGGACAGCCACCTGTAAGTGTGGCTGCAGGGGTTACTGACACAGCACGGTCGATGGCCTGGGCTGGAGAAAGGACAGGGGTACGATGCTGGCCGCTCGAGAAAGGAAAAGACATCAGTTGGGGAGTTGGGCCGTGCACGTCAGCAATGAATGTCGGACAGTTGATGTTGTCATTATTTCTGCCTGCACCCAGCAGGTCGCCTCTTGAGGCTTTCTTCCTGCAGCAGGAAGACATCTGGGAGACACCTTTGCCGGGCACCCAGTGGCGGTGCCTCCGCTGTACACTCGGCTGACTTGAGTCGGTACAGGTTTCCAGTAACTGTATAGGCCCAACTCCTAGCACCCAGGACTGGGGCGCTGAAGAAGCAGCCCAAGAACGGCGCCGTGAGGCAGCCAAGACAGCTCTAAGAGCCAGGGTTGCAACCCCGAGCCCACAGATTCTGACGTGTGCAACCAGCATCCGTTCCGAGTCTCAGGTTGTGTTTCTTATGACAGCAAGAGGATGGAATTTCAGATCTTGTGCTCAAGAAAGGCAGCAGCCTCCATCACCGATGCCTGGTGTTTAGCTTAAGGCAGAGCTCAGGTAGAGGTCTCCAGTACACATGCTCACTAAAATTAGACTTTCATCGTCATGTTGCCTTCTCACCTTCTGAACATGGTGGTCTTCGAGACGATGACAGTTGCAGACGTACTGGCTTCTCCTGCTGTCCCTCAAGACATCGATGTCCTGGAAATATGGAGTGGGGTCGGCTCCATTGCTGCAGCTGCCAGAAAGAGGGGCTTCAGGGCTGAGGAGGTGGAGAAACACAGCTCTGACCCCATAGATCTCCTCACGATGTCTGGGCTGCGGCAATGCATAGCTTTGTTGTTGCGAGTGCGACGAAACGGTTTGCTTTGGCTAGGGCCTCCTTGTGACAGCTGGACCTTTATGAACTCCTCAAGGTGTCAGCGGAAGCTGGATAATATCTCTGGCAACATAGGCTACCAGCCTGTGGACGAGGGCAATATTTTTGCCCAGATGACAGCTGCCTTGTACGTGGTGGGCATGGTCAGAGACATACATGTTATCATTGAGCAGCCTGCTCAAAGCTTAATGTGGCGATTTCCGGTGCTAGCTGCTGCCCTGACACATTTCCAGCCTCATTGGACTACAGTAGCCCGCTGCGCCTTCAATTCTCGACCTTTCGGAAAACGATGGCAGAAGATGTTCAAGCTTGCAGGACCCCAGTGGATTGAACAGCTGCATCGACCCTGTCGCTGCCCCAACCAGGTGCATGAGTCATTGGTGGACCGGAAAGAAGATGGGGCTGTGACTGGCCGCTCCGAGCTGTTGAAAGCGTCTGGGGCATATCCGGCACGGATGGGTGTCGCTGCAGTGGCTTGCTGGGTCAAGGGGGCAGGTCTTGTCGAGGGGTCATCGTCCTCAGCAGCTTCATCCAGAAAGAGAAAGCATGCATCTTCCGACCCTGATTGGCGAACACTGCCTCTGGAGGAAGAATGTGTGGAAAACCAGCAGGAGTCTTTCGACTGGAAGAACTTGCCAGTGGAGAGTTCGAGCATGGAGCCAGCAACAGACTGGAAGCTTTTCGACCTTTGCTGAAAAAGATACTTCCGAACTGTGCTCAGATGACGGTGGAAGCAAGCATGCTTGCTGCAGAGCACATGTGACCAGTGTCTGTGTGTGAGTGAGTGAGTGAGTGAGTGAGTGAGTGAGTGAGTGAGTGAGTGAGTGAGTGAGTGAGCAAGCGAGGTGAGTGGGTTGAGGTTCAGGCTTCATGGCTGTTACTTGAGAGTTTGACGACCTGAGTGTGCTGAGTTTAGGGTTTGGAGTTGTAGAGAGCGAGACCCAGACACACTCTCTGAGGCTCTCTCTGGTCCAGACACAGGCTGCAAACTGAGACAGATGCACGTCCACTTTCACTTCGATTGACTCCACTTGCCTCGTTTCTTGAGTCATGTAAACCAGGGTTTTCAAGCAAGACACCCTTTGGCTGCTTTTCTGCGCCATTCTTGGGCTGCTTGGTCAGCGCCCTGCATTCTGAGGCTCTCCTTCAAGATCCCCTCTGCAGAGGGGAGCGGCGGGGTGGTTTTCCGGGCACCTTTCGGAAAATAGAGACTTTACCGAAGGGTGGGTCTGTAAAGTTCCGGGTTTGGGGCCGCTAAATTCACCTAGAGTTCGGGGTTTGGGGCCGGTAAAAGCACCTAGAACCGCCTTAAAGTTCGGGTTTTGGGGCACCTAAACTATGATTTTATGTAGAAAACCACAACTTTCGGGGTTTGGTGGGGTTTGGGGTTTCGGGCTGAGATTAGGGGTTTGGGCTCAGGGTGGGGTTCAGGGTTTGGGGCTGAGATTGTGGGTTGTGGCCTAAGGCTCTGGGCTTAGGTTCCTGAGATTGTGGGTTGTGGCCTAAGGCTCTGGGCTTAGGTTCGGGTTTTGAGATGTTGGTTTTAGGCCCAAGGCTGTGGGTTGGGGACTAGGGTGGGCTTTAAGGTGATATTGTGGCCTTGGGGTTTAAGGTGCTGAATGGCTAATTCAAACCCCAAGCCCCAACCTACTTAAGTGCTTAAAGCTTCGGGTTTAGGGTGGGGGTTTTTGTTTGGGCTCCACTAGATAAATTACATACATACATATATATATATATGTATATATTTGTTATTAATATTATCTGTAAACATCGGGGTTTGGGGCAAACTACAATTTCCGGGGTTTGGGGCACCTATTTTGGGGCTTAAATCATACACCTACAAAACCACCAAAACCCTTCGGGGTTTAGGGCTTGAGATTGTGGGTTTGAGGCTGAGGTTTAAGGGTTTGGGCTCAGGGTGGTGTTCAGGGCTTAGGGTTGACATGGTAGGTTTAGGCCTAAGGCTCTGGGCTTGGGGGTTTTGGGCTTATAGGGTTTAAGGCTTTGGGTTTAGGGTTTAGGGCGGTTTAAGGCTTAGGGTCGGATTTTGGGCTTCGGGTTCGGCCCAAGGTGAGATGGAGCTTAAGGTGCTGAATGGCTAGTTCAAAACCCAAGGGCTACGGGAAACCCCACACCCCAACCTAATTAAGTGCTTCAGGCATCGGGTTTAGGGTGGGGTTTAGAGTCTAGGGCTCAATTAGATATAATATAATATAATAGTATAATATATTATATTAGATAATATATATATATTACATATATTATTTGCAATGTTAGATATTATATACTATAGATTCCCATATAATACATACATACATACATACATACATACATACATACATACATACATACATACATATATATATATTACTGTAAAAAATATATTGCACACTATATATTCTATATTATATATAATCGTAGAATATACTAGATATTATGTATTACATATTCGCTGCACCTACTTGGCTGCCTTTCGGCGCCACTCCTCTACCCCTCCCTCTTGCCGCCCCCTGCCGCCCTGCGATCCTGCCCTGACAGGATCCTTCAGATTGCGGGTTTAGGGTTTAGGGTGGGATTGGATTTAGGGTTTAGGGTTTAGGGTGTACATCGGGTTTAAGGGCTTAGGGTTCAGGGCTGGTGTTTAGGGTTTACGGCTGAGGCTGAGTGGTGGGATTAAGGTGAGATTGTGGCTTTAGGGCTTAGGGGGTTTAAGGTGTCACCAAGGTCTAAGGTTATGGGTTTAGGGTTCCGGGTTTAGGGTTTCGGGCTAAGATTATGGGTTTAAGGTTTCTAGGGCAGAGGGTGGAGTTTCAGGCCAGATTGTGGGTGGGTCTGTAAAGTTGTGGGTTTGGTGCCGCTAAAAGCACCTAGAGTTCGGGGTTTGGGGCCGGTAAAAGCACCTAGAACCGCCTTAAAGTTCGGGTTTTGGGGCGCCTAAACTATGATTTTATGTAGAAAACCACAACTTTCGGGGTTTGGTGGGGTTTGCGGTTTCGGGCTGAGATTTGGGGGGTTGGGCGCAGGGTGGGGTTCAGGGCCTAGGGCCGAGATTCTGGGTTGAGGCCTAAGGCTCCGGCCTTAGGTTCGGGTTTAAGGCGGTTTAGGGCTTAGGGGGGGATGTTGGTTTTAGGCCCAAGGCTGTGGGTTAAGGGTTGGGGTTTCAGGTGATTAAGTGCTTAAGGCTTCGGGTTTAGGGTGGGGTTTTGGGTAGGGTGGGGTTTTGGGTTCGTGGCTGAATTAGACTATATATATAT
>CAJNJA010011170.1:449-13223 GCA_905231915.1 Symbiodinium necroappetens | reverse complement strand
GGGTTTGGGTTTTAGGGCTTTAAGGGTCCAGGCTTTAGGATGTGGTTTTGGACTGAGGAGATTACAGTTTAGGTTCCTGGGTAGCTATCAAGCAGGCCCTCGCAAGTCACTATAGCAGTAGTTGCCTGACCTACAGCCCCCACCTGTAAGTACCCATGGGTAGTTCTCCGAATCAGAGCCCCTTCTTAGGTCCCCAATACAGTACGGCACCCTTCTAAAAGGTACCCAAAAAAGGGACCCTAATTTAGAGAACTACCCAACATGAACCTTCAAGTCACGCCGGGGTCTTGGTTCGGAGTGTTGGTTTAGGGAGCGGGTTTAGTTTTTAAGCCTTCGAACCTCGAAACTGGAACCCTACGTACTACGTTTGGGACCTGCAAAGGAACCCTAATTTGGAGAACTGCCCATCTCTAAGGATCGAGGGTTCGCGGCTCAAGGCTGCCGTGGAGCTTCCGGAATCGAGGCGAAGGACTTCCCGTCCAGGAAGCTGGGGCTGTAGAATCCGAAATGCCTGGGCTTTTGGTGCCGCTCAGAACACAGGGCTTGGGAGAGGGTAGATGATTTAGAGTTTACGGTTTCGGGTTTAGTTTAGGGTTTCGGGTATAGAGTTTAGGGTTTAGGGTTTAGGGTTTAGGGTTTAGGGGTCAGGGTTAGAGGATTTAGAGGTTAGATCCCTGGAGTCTGCATTCTTAGGTGTTCCCGGTCTTTGGGGTCTTCTATTGCACCTAGGACAACAGGCCCTGCTCCTGCAGAAAATGCTTACAAAGTACCAAGAAGGAGAACTCCCAACACGAGATATGACCTTAAGTTAAAGCTTGAATAGTCAACCCCTCCCGGGGTGATCGAGCGCCTCAAAACATGGGAGAGGAGGTGTTAAAATCAGGGGTCTTGGGTAGCTTTCATCCCTTTTAAAGCTCTGCCACCCCTCCCGACATCTACATCAGCCGTCTAAAGCCGAAAAAAATCCATAGAGAGTCCGACTTGGAGGGTCGGGAGACTTCGTAAGTGGGTAATATGTATAGACTTTATAAGTACCCTAAAAGGGGTTCTACTTGGGGTTAGGAGACTCATGAGTCTCTATGAAAAACCCTCGACCCCCCTGGCTTCTAAACCCCACAACACCTGTCTAACCGCAGAAAACTCTACGGAGCCCCTAAACCCCAAACCCTAAACGCTGAACCCTAAACCCTACAGCCCTAGCAAAACCCTCAACCTGAAGATTTCGATGAAACGGCCTGGGCCCTCGCAATCCCAAACCCTAAGCCCTAAAAACCCCAAGCGCTGAACCAAAACAAGAAACCCAAAACGCTACCTTGAACTACCAAATCCTACTTCTTGTAGGGTCTCTCTAAACTCAACATTCGGGTTTATAGTAGGAACCTGCAAAAAAAAGAACAGGTGAGGGTTGCTTAAACCCCATACCCTAAACCCTGAATCAAACCCCTAAACCTCTAAACCACTAAACCCTAAACCCTCAGAAAACCCATATACCCCTAAACCCCTAAACCCTCAAAAAACCCATATACCCCTAAATCTTAAACCGTGAATCAAAAGCCCTGAACCTCGGGCCGAAGGGGCGTGAAAGCCTCACTGACGGCCTGCCAAGGACTCCGAGGGCTCCACGAAATTGCGGGGGCTTCGGGGGTTAGGGGGTTAGGGGGTTTAGGGGTTCAGGGGTTCAGGGGTTTATTTAGGGTTTAGGGGTTTTTTAGGGGTTCAGGGGTTTAGGGGTTTAGGGGTTCAGGGGTTTAGGGATAGGGGGTTTAGGGGGTTTAGGGGGTTTGGGGGTTTAGGGGTTCAGGGCTTTAGGGGTTTAGGGGTTTAGGGGTTTAGGCTTATATGGGCTTGGGGCTTAGGGGTTTAGGGTTTAGGTTGTAAATCAGCACAGGCGAGGCCATCAGCACTTACATTGGACAGCCAAGTAGTTGCTTGCAGCAAAGATCGAATCTTATCAAAGGCCACCAAGAGTCTAGGCAGCCCCACTTGAAAGCCACTAGGAAATCCCGCACCTAGCCAACTAAATCTACAACCCTGGTCCCAGAACTACAACCCTATCACAGGTCCCGAAACCCCAAACCCCAACCGCCTCCTCATAAAACCTCATTAAACCCAAGAGATCCCTGTGAAACCCTTGTACGAACCGTCATAATTTCCTTATCCGAACCCCTTAAGTACGAACCTTTCTAACTTCCTGATCCAAACCCTATTAAGACCCGTCCGGCTGAAACCCTAAACCCTCATCCCTAAACCCTAAACCCAACCCTACTAAACCCTAAACCCTAAACCCCAAACCCTACTAAACCCTAAACCTTACTAAACCCTAAACCCTTAACCTTTTTCAGACTCACGGGCCCCCACCCCCCAAAAAAAAAAAGGGCCCCCTGCCTCGGCGGTTCCACCCACGGGATGCGCAGATCCCTCGGGCCAGCCCTCACCTGAGACCGTGGGAGAGCTTCGGTCGGCAGAGGAGTCTTTTCGGGTTTAGGGTTTAGGGGTTTAGGGTTTAGGGTTTAGGGCCCAGGGTTTTGGAGTTTAGAGCTTAGGGTTTAGGGTTTAAGGAAAACTGTGATTTCGAACAACAGAAATATTGGTACTGATACAATGACAGCTATACTTGTAGAATTCGGACAGCTAGAATAATGCTCCCAGGCATCCCCTGCAAGCACGAGGTCAGAAGGAACCCCGACACGAAGCAAGCTTGAGGATCAAGGCTTAGATGCCTTCAGGAAAACTATTCTCAGACCCTGAGGAAACTTAGGGCCTTTAGGGATTTGAGGCTCTTTCCCGCCTACAGGTCGAGGGCCTTGAGGGGTCGGGCAATGAAAACAAAAAAAAAATCCAAAATGGTCTACTGGATAATTCCTTTAAGGGGTCCTGGTTTTGGGGCTACAAAGCTTGTAAGGCTTGGTGTGTAGGGCTTTTGGCTTGGGGTCGAAGGTTTCGAGCTTCAAGGAAACCTGATGGGCTATGCACCGAAGTGACAAGATTTGTTTAGGGTTCACGGTGTCGGTTTTAGGGATGAGGGTTTGGGATTTAGCGTTTAGGGTTTAGGGTTTAGGGATGAGGGTTTGGGGTTTAGGGGTTAGGGTTTGGGATTTAGGGCTTGGGGTTTAGGGATGAGGGTTTGGGGTTGAGGGCTTGAGAGTAGGGCTTAGGATTTAGGGTTTAGGGTTTAGGGATGAAGGTTTGGGGTTTAGGGGTTAGGGCTTAGAGTTTAGGGTTTAGGGTTTAGGGATGAGGGTTTGGGTTTAGGGCTTAGGGCTTAGGGTGTAGGGTTTAGGGATGAGGGTTTGGGGTTTAGGGCCGGGCGTTTGCAGGGATGCTTTGAGGCCTACATGCGCATAACCATGTCAGCGCGGTTCATGGCAGTCGCATAAACCGGCGACTCTCTAATCTACGGACTCCTAATCTTGGCCACCGTTGGCCGTCTTAGTGGCCGCCTGGTGCCTTCAAGTCGCAGGACAGCCAGCCAGTGATGCAGCCGACGATCATGACGACGATGGCCGTTGGCATTGGAGAGGTCTTCCTCAAGCGACGAGAGAAAGCAATGCTATCACCGGATGCGTTTTGACGACAGCACCGACAACAAAGGCACAGCAAAAGAAAGCAAGACTGCACATCATCTTCCGATGTCGCCTTAGTTGTCGTTGCCGCGGTAGCAATTGCAATAGTGGAAGGTAGCAGTAGCAGGAGCAGCAGCGGCAGTATATGAGCACCCGCCTCGACAGCGAGACACCTCCTAAAACCTGTCCGCTCCGGCCTTGGCCATGCATGCTCGGAGCGCACATTCTAAGCAGAGTCCTCATGCCAATGTGAATCCTTGATGACGGCGCTATGGACTGGAGCTCGCGGACCGGACATACATGACCAACTACATCAATCGACGGACCGGCTCCTCGTGCCCTTCCCACTTGGAGGTTCATGGGACTTAGTAAGTACAGTTATAAGCACCCTAACTCGGGTTATAAGAAATGACAAGCTCCATGAACCTTTGAGTCGACACAGCTCAGCTAAGCTTTTGTCTGCGCCGGCAGCCGGAAAGACAGCTGGATTGTGTACAATGGAAAAAGTGACCCAGAGCTGAGGGTTTAGGGTTTAGGGGGTTTGGGGTTTAGTGTTTAGGGGGTTTGAGATTTAGGGGTCTGGGGTTTAGGGGTGTACGGTTTAGGGAGAAAAAACTATCCCGCCATACGCTGACCCCATGTCAGACAGTTTCTCATTGAAGCGGTACAACTCATCACTGTTTAAGTGCAAACCCTCAACAGAACAGGCGAATCCGCGGCCACACGGCCTCATGCCACAGAACAGCTTTGCTTATGCCTGGACCTTAAATTGGTAAATTATAATAGGAACCCTAACAAGATTTAAGGTATATTCCTTAATTAAAGGAAAATGGAGTCTCTGGGTATCCCTTGTTGCGTGGAATGGCCTGTATTTCGGGACCTGGACCCGGTGTCAGCAGTCGACTGTCCAGGATTATGAAGAAACTTACGCGCTGCGACGCGTCAGCGTGATGACAATGCCGGTTCTGCAGCTGATCTGAGAGCCGGTACCTCTGGTGAGAGTAGCGTCTACCTGTTTTGCCTGAAGGCGACCATTTCGCGGTGTGCCGTGCTCGGCCACTAGTGCGACTAGCGCCTCGTATGCATGGCCGCGGGCGATAGGGCTTGGGTTTGGCAAGCCTTCTTCGTGAAACCGACATGCGGATCTTGGGCTCTCGAGCGGCCGGTGCAAAGCACGGCCACTGGACTGGACGGTTTAGGGCTTAGGGCTTAGGGTTTAGGGTTTAGGGTTGAGGGCTTAGGGTCTAGGGGACCGGCTGCGATTTGAAACGGAATATCATTATAGCAAAACCATAGCAGTAGCAGCAGCCCTTGAGATGTTCCAGAAGCCCTACACAGCGGTAGACACTCCGAACTCGATCAAAAACTCAATGAAATCGTAGAAAACCTGAACCCGATGTGAAACCCTATCCTGGGAAGCCTGGTCCCTACATGAAAACCTCAACCCTCTTCAACATCTCCTCTCCGATGAGCACTTTAATTTTCTGCTGCCGGGATCATGGAAACATAAACTAGGCTCTTTGACGAGAGTCCAGCAGAGCCAAGGCAATATACCCTAAACCCCTAAACCCTAAACCCCTAAACCCTAAACCCTAAACCCCTAAATTCCTAAACCCTAAAGCCCTAANNCCTTAACCCTTAAACCCTAACCCCTAAACCCCTAAACCCTAAACCCCTAAACAACTAAACAACTAAAGCCCAGAAGAGCCGAGGCACACATCCCCGAAGAAGCAGACCAGGGCCACTCCAAGGGGTAGCAGACCCAAATGGCCTTTTTGATGAGGTTTGAGAATGGGGTTTAGGGTTTAGGATGTAAGGGTTTAAGGTTTCAGGGTTCAAGGGTTTAAGGGTTTAGGGTTTAGGGCTCAGGGTTTAGGGTTCAGGGCCCCGAAGAACCTTCATTAACACCTAAAACTCAAACCCTTAAACGCCCAAAATGAAAACAAACGAAGAAGGAATAAATAGTAAGGGCCAAATAACAGTACAAGAACAATTTCTACTAGGAACACCTTCAGTTTAACTCCACGATCCCTCAAACTCAAAACCCTAAACTCTAAACTGCCCTAAACCCCGTTTTGGGGTGCCTGCTTTGAAGACCTCGATGATCTGCGCGAGGCCCAGCCACGTAAAGCCGAGGCCGGCCAGAGCCATCATCAAGGAGGCCTCTCAAAGGGGGTTTAGGGGTCAGGGGTTTAAGGGTTTAGGGGTTTAGGGTATAGGGTTTAGGGTGTAAGGGTTTAAGGTTTCAGGGTTCAAGGGTTTAAGGGTTTAGGGTTTAGGGGTTTCAGGGCTCAGGGTTTAGGGTTTAAGGATTTAGGGTTTAGGGTCGGCGACTCTGGGCAGTTCAAGGCTGAAGGGTTTAGAGCTTGGGGTTCTGGGGCTAGGATTTATACACATATCCGTAATCACAAGAAAAAGTGTTTGGGGTTTGGGGTTCAAGGTTTTTGGGATTAGGATTTGTACACACATCAGTATAATAACAATAATGTTCGGGCTTTGGGGTTCAGGGTCGCAGGGCTAGGATTTACCAACACAACAGGCACAAAACCAATGCTGTTTGGGTTTAGGGGGTCGGTCAAGAGTTGCGAACATAATAGTAATACTAACAGTAATCGAAATCGCAGTAATCAAAGCAGGTAGGGCTGGTAGTGGTAGAAGTCGCAGACGTAATCGCAGTCGTGGCCGCAGTCGTAGTCGTCGCAGCAGTCGTAGTCGTAGTCGTAGTCGTTGTCGCAGCGGTAGTAGTAGTAGTAGTAGTAGCAGCAGCAGCAGCAGTAGGAGGAGGAGCAGCAGCAGCAGCAGTAGTAGCCTCAGTAGCAGTGTAGCAGTAGCAGGAACAGTAGTGGCGGTAGTCGTCGTAAACATAGTAGTAGCAGCAGTAGTCGCGGTCGTCGACGTGGTGGCAGTGGTCTTGGTAGTGGTACTGGCAGTGGTACAAGTAGCGGTGCCGGTGGCGTGCCAGTGGCAGTGGTAGCACGTAGCACGGCAGATGTAGTTTTAGTGGCAAGTAGTGATAGTGGCGGTGGCAGTAATAAGGTTTTAGCAAGTAGTGGAAGAAGGCAACGTCGTCGTAGCAGGAGCAGAGGCAAAACGCAGTAGTGGCATCAGCAAGTACTGCTGCTGAGTGGCACACCGCCGACGACGGCAAATGCGAACACTAGTGTTCGTTCTCACATTGCTCGCGAAATTCTTCTGCGGTCCAAGTTGCGAGTAGGTTGAAGTTCCGGCGAAGACGATATGATTTAGGCAATTTAGGCTAAGAGTTTAACGCCAACTAGTTGGTTATGTAGCATTTGCACGAAAGGTGCTGAAAAAGACAAACCAAGAGGATCACAAACTTAAAGATTAGGTGACCCAACCCTAAACCCTGAACCCCAAAGCCCAAACTGTAAACCCTAAACCCATTACAAACGACCTCCGGAGTCGAGCAGTGCCAGCTTTTCAGGAGCAGAGTGCACAGTCCGAAGTGTATCTAGGGCTTTGGGTTTAGGGTTTAGGGATTAGGGTTTAGGGTTTAGGGATTAGGGTTTAGAGTTTAGAGTTGGGTTTAGATTATGACAACTCAATCATAGCCTGTGGTGCCACGCGCACGATCAACGGGCCCGCAAAGCCGCAAAGAGTTGCAATAGCCTCTGTCTGGTGCGACGAGGGCTGGGCCAAATTAGGGCCTCCTTGAGGGGTGCCTACCTCTCAACAACCAAAGACACCGAGACACTCCACATTGGGGTTGTGGTTTAGCCTTGAATGCTAGTGATGGGTCTCCAAAACCCTACCTCAGGAAGAATGCAAAGCTGTCTCTCGTGCTCAACGTACCAAGCACCTTGACGACCGTAAGCGTTTAGTGATGAAAAATGTTGATCATCAGAAATATCATACATCAAAAGCAGCAGCAACAACGAGCTGCAGCGGCTCAGCATTCCATTATAACCTTCATCTCACTCAGCACAGCAATGGCCCCCATCACCATGACAGCCACCATCCATGCTACATCTCGCAGCTGCCAAGACAATCGCAAAAAAGAGAAGAGTGGCGGAACCCGCACTCCTTCCAAATCCGAGCCTGAAATCCCGCATCACGCAGGTATGCATGTATGTACGTATGCATGTAATGTAATGCAATGTATTTATCTACTTATCTATCTATGCATACATGCTTAAATGCATACATGCGCAAGATATCTGTCCGTGTACATACACATTTGCATGCTCCACATTAGCTTTCAAACACCGGGATGAACAATGCTAGCACCAAATTTGTCTAGGAAGACAGGTCAACAATAATGCCCCTACCAAGCAACACCACTGACGAGGTTGGCGACACAGCCAACTCGCCATGCCTGCATAACTCCATCTTTCCAGTCCATGCCATCACCTGTGTCACCGAGGAAGCAGGCAGGTGTCCAAATTCGACTTTTACTTCAAACTGCATTCAATGAAGCCCAGTTGCTGGCTGCTGCCTCTGCCGCTTTCGCCACGATGCTAAAGACAAATGCAAACGCGGCCGGCGTATTGATGCCATATGGTAATGTACACACATTGGTGTGCCCTTCTTTCCTGCATTCTCGCTGGGGAACCGAATCCGAAAAAAGAACATATAATTCACGACAGCTCCCTATTGTGGTAAGCTACATTAATTGATGAGCCATGACCAAGTTTCCGCATAAGCCGGACCGCCATCCACGCATAATAGAAATTCCCGAAAATCATCGTGATGCACATGCCAGGAATTACCTGGGTTGCTCTTTATGGCCGGTGAAGGCAAAAACAAAAGGCCAAAGTCTACAGCCTAAACCCTACCACCCGAGCCTCAAGGCCTATCTTGAAATCTCCAAACCCTAATCCCAAACTGCCAGCCCAGCTACTTTGCCGTAGATCACCTCAATGATAAACTCGTTGAGTTGGTGCGGGTCGCTGGCAGCGTCCTTGAAGGGCGAAAACATCACCTTCCTTTGCGGCAGGTTTCAGGTTTTAGGGTTTTAGGGCTTTGGGGTTCAGGGTTGAGGTCATAGCGAAAACATCGCTTTCCTTCGTGACACTGTTAGGGTTTTAGGATTTCGGATTCTGGGTGCAGGGTTTAAGATTCAGGATTTCGGGTTCAGGATTTGGGGTTGTTTCAGGACTAAGGCTTACAGTTTTAGAGTTCAGGCTTTGGGGTTATAGGGTTCAGGGTTACTCAGGGCTACTTCCGACTTGAAAAAAAGCCATGCACACCCCCCCAAAACCTCAAACTGTTCATGATCCCTAAACCCTGAACCTCGACCTAAAATACCCTCAGCCGTTCACAGCTTGCCAACTGTTCGCAAGACAAAAACCTCTCTGGCATCGGAACCGCTGGAATTTCGGGGCATGCACACTACAAGGTGTCGGGCTTTAAACATTAAATTCAACAACTCGAAACCGATGCAAAAAGCCAAGACCTCATTACCTCAAAACAATTCTCTTTGATCCGGCTAATGCTGCTTAAGTCTGATGCAGCAGTGGTATGCCCTAGGGGTCTAAAATTTAGGGCTTGTAGACACTATTCTCGAAGCCCTTCAATCAAACTAGGGTCTAGGGTGTAGGGTTTCGGCTTAAATGATAGACGCTAAACCTTCAACCCTGAAACCTCAGCCCTCAACTCTAAACCCCAAAACCTCAGCCCTCAACTCTAGACCCTAAAACCTTCCGGAAATCATCGGAGCGGCGTCATGGCCCCAATGAGGCCTACCATGGTCCCAGAGATCTGACATAGCAGGTTTAGGCCGCAATTGATCTCGCCGATCTGAAAGGGAAGGCAGCCTGGCATTCAGCGTCACCACGGTGCAGGGCCGAGGGTTTCGGAAGCCGAAACCTTAAACTCCCAGACCCCTGAAGGCTGAATCTTAAGACCTGATGCAAGATGTAGGGTTTAGGAGTTTAGGGTTTAGGGTTTAGGGTTTAGGGTTTTAGGGTCTAGGGTTTAGGGTCTAGGGTTTAGGGTTTAGGGTCTAGGGTTTAGGGTTTAGGGTGAAGGTTTAGGTTTAGGGGGGGCAGGTTCATGGTTCGGGGGGTTTATGGAGCTTGGGTGGTTGAGGCTTGGGGCCTTCTCCGTTATGATTTCTGGACACCCGGAAAGACTCCTGCCCTGTTCCATCAACGTCGGGGACTTTCCACGTTCCAGTCTACTTTTTAGGACCCGCAGGAGTCCGTCACTGTTAGAATGAGGCACCCCGAATTGCACCAAGAACGATCTCAGATCTCTATGGTGTCGCGTGCTTCGCTTCTTTAGCGCCAACATGTAGATTCAAAGTTGAGGGGTTCGGGGTTTTCGGCTTTCGCTGGGGAGTTTGGGGCAGACGGACTGGGATGAAGATTTGCAGTGCCCCTCCTTTACCTTTTATGGTACCCTGATAGAACCCTGAACATACGCTTAGCGGAATCCCGTGCACAGTTTTTGAGCACACTAGCAAAAGTGAGGCAGTCAATGTACCGAACAGGGTGCACCTGGATTTCTCACCCCGCTACATGCAGAAATCTTCCCTAAACCCTGAAGCGTATAATCTGGACCCTAAACCTTGAACTTTGAGACAAGCAACGGCGTTTCGACATCGTGCACGTCCTTTCGTGTACCCTACAGCAGACTCGGTGGCTCAGCTCAGAGCCGGAAAATGCTCAAGTCACGCGGTTTAGGGTTTAGGGTATGTCCGTTGATTTTGCCGGTTTGGGGTCTTCAAGGGTTTAGAGTTCCAGGGTTTAGGTGTTACAATTTCTGTAGTCAAATTCCGGGCCACTTGGCAGTGCTCATGATGGTACTGTTTGTGATAAGGTAGGTGCTCGCCGATTACCAGTTGGGTCTGATCAAACATTTCAGCAGAGTTTAGGGTTTAGGGTTTAGGGATGTTTAGGGATTCCTGTTCGGACTTCTTCAGGTCTCTGAGAAAGGTCGTCGTCTCACAGATGGCTTCATGCAGTGAGAATGATTATTTTGGCAATCCGCATCTGGTTCATTCCCTGCCGGTGCTGTCACAGTGCATCTGCAGTACACTACAACAACTTCCAGATGTGACATGGAGAAGTCACAGCAGAAAAACAGTCCGTTCGATGGATCAGACATACGCCAATCAGATATTACTGGGCATGTATTCTGGAGTTCAATCCTCCGGCAGGCTGCAATATACGAAGAACACCTATCGATTTCCTGGGTTGACACCTTTGATTCTTCGAACGCTGCAGCTTTGCCCTCAAATTTGCAGAAATGGTTTGCACCAGCATCCAGACTAATAAAAATGTCCGCACGATTCCACATCGGGATGCTAGCAACCGGGAATTCAGCATAGGATGGGGCGTGGGACAATGGCATGGTGGTGGACTTTTTATTCAGGATGCTCATGGGGAATCTTTGTCTCTTTCCTTCCTTGAGAAAAATCAACCGCCTTGAGCGGCTGTGTGAATTTGCTTGTAGCCGATGTGAATGTCTTTCTACGCCAGGTGGTTTGGATCCCATGAGCAATAAGTGTAGACACGCCATGTATCGTGCGCTTGAACGGCCTATGTGCTGGACCGACTGGTTGCGTTTTTGTGTGACGGGCAACACATATTCTTCTCTTACTTTTCGACAGCGCCAGGCTTTCATACAGACATGCGCCCTGGCATGCGCGAAGAGTTGGAAGGTTTTGCCAGCATGTATGACGAACGACTAGGACAGCTAGTTAACCGATGGCTGCATGAACGCTTGCGAGAGATCGAACATGCTCAAATGCAGATTGTTGCATTACGACTTGCGGCGATACAACCTTACTTCATCTGCTTGCTTAAGTGAGCTTGTTGCCCCGTAAAAGCTTTCCAATGATTGCGCTATCCGAAGTGCTTGAGGGATCAAAATGACCGCTTGTATTGCTTTGTCGCTCGCCTCTAACCTTGGATGGAACAGTCGGAACAGGTCGCCAAGTTTGCATCCATTTTATGTTCCATTCAACATGCCGTGCACCTTTCTCAATGTTTGGATGGATACCACTGTTCGTACCACAATTATGACCTTTCTCCTGTTTTCAATGTTTTACAGGTGAGCGCCTCGAAATGCTCACAGCCTACAAGATGCTTGCAGTATCAATTTACAAGCAGTTGGGACAATGCCAATGTTTTCAAGCGCACAATTTGGGTAATTTATTTATGAAATGCTGTGTCTGGGCTGCTAACCGCAGACAAACAACGTGTTTCCCTAAGGTTCGAGCAGCAAGCGTTGCGAGGCCGAAGGCATGAGTCATGCCTTAGCAAACATCGCTGACCTAAAATGCAAACGCACAGCAAGCGTTCTCCAAGCTAGACATGCTATGCCATCCATTCCTACAAAGAAAGCAGTGCGGACACTCTTGGAATCTCTTGCAGCAAGTGATCTTCTAGCTGGATCGTGATCTTCTTTCGCGCGAGCGTATGCATGCCTCGGAAGAGGCCTCACCCTGCTGCCTCACACAAAGTGACTGCAACACAAGCTGGACTCCTTCCACACTCCTCCTGCCCATCTCCAGAACCAGTGGACACCCGTGCTTGCAGAGCTCTTTCTTTACGATTGGATTACGGTGTGTTTTATCCAGTGTTTGAGCCAAAGAAGTCCCTTTGCGCAGCGTTACATGCGACCCAAGCAATAAGACTGCGGGAGTTGTACTTGGGAGGGTCTTTCCACCATGTCTCCAATCGCGCGAAGCTGCAGCAAGAGACAAAAAAAGACAAAATTTTGCAGCTCACGACAAACGCCGGACTGGATAGATTCAAGGTTTGTAGCCGAGATGAAAGCCTTCCGCACGGAAGTTGATGCGCCACCCAATGTTTTCAATCTCAACTCCTACCCAGAGCTTGCAAAGATGTTTAAATAGTTTTTAGATATCTTTGGTCCTCTTGATTAAGCAATATATTGTCTATTTAAGCATGGTATATAAAGTACAAAAACAATCCTTAATTAAGCACTGTTAAATACTGTACATGGGTCCCAAAAATAGAACAAACATATGCAAGCGGACGATCGACTGCACGTGTTTTTTTCCTCCCCAAGATCACGTGCCGACTCGAGGAACTTTGTTAGCTGCCAGGAATCGTCTGAGAACTTGACAGGAAACAGCATACATCGAAAATTTGCCACCTCGCCGTCTGCCGAGCAAAACCAAGGTATGCCCGTAGGACTCATCCCTGTAGGTCCAGGTCTTGCTAGGGTTCACCTGGGCCCTGGCCAATTCCAACAGCTGATGGGCTTTAGGTTTGAC
>CAJNJA010011169.1:0-13798 GCA_905231915.1 Symbiodinium necroappetens | reverse complement strand
AATTTGAAAAGACCTTTTAGAATTTAAAACGGCCTTTTCAAAATTTGAAAGGCCCTTTCTTTGGAAAGGGTCCTTAAATTCCTGAACATATTGGAAGAGGAAACAGACCCGTCAAATAATACATAAAGGTCTTACGTACCTACTGCTATACCCACGTGTACGACAGTGCACAGCTCCTGCCATTATGACATCATGAGGCTGAAGGCAAGCCAATACTTCGGCCTGTCAATCTCTGTCTTCAGCGATTTGGCCGTGTCGTACTCCTTACAACGACCAGAGGGGCCGGCAGATTGACTGCTGAACCGAACCGTCCTCGTTCTCCACAGCAGCTCGCTTCTGCTCCTGGCCGAGCATCCGTCCATTAGCTTACAAAGGATCAAGCCTCGACTGGTGACAGCTGGATGTGGCCCTTGTGCATGATGATGGTCGAACATTTAAGGTGAATTCTCGTTCGAATGCTCCAAATCAATGTCGAACGATTGTCTGTTGGTCGCCTCGAGCTCGCAGATCTGCAGGCCTGTGTCAGCACGGCAATCGCACAGCGGAGTTCTTTAAGCTAGAAGAGTAGGGACTACTGCAGGATGCTGCACTGAGTAATTACGATTGCTTCGTGGACTTTTGGTAGCTGGTTAGTTACAGCCTGTCCGGCAAACAATGGGCCCTTGCGCGAGCATGCTCCAGATTGTAGATCGCAACAGGGCCGGAACCTTTCTGCTTGAGCATGGCGATCGCATCCTTACAGCGCTTGGCCCCTCCATAGTCCTGCAGTTGTGCAGCAGTGCGCGGCAGCTCCAGCCGAAGTCAGCTTACGAAAGGCGGAGGTTGTTCCGAAAACGCGATCGCTCCATACCTCACAAGAGCAGCGGTCCTCTGTTTCTACGCACTGCTGCTTCTCCAACACCAAATTCCTCAGCCGCTCCAGAGTCTTCGCCTCGGATTGCAGCATTTCCAAAGGAGTATTTGGCATCGGCCCAAATAAGCGAAAATCCTGAGAAACCCAGGCCAGACTCTAGACTCTATAGACTTGCGGAGCTTGAACAGGGGGTTTCGCCTCACCAGGCTCAAAGGCATCCCTTGGGGCCGGGACATCGTACTTGGCCTCATCCAGGTCGGCGAGGTCGCTCACGACCTCCGCCAGGTTAGAAAAAATGGAGCACCGGAGAGCTGCCTCTGGGAAGTCTGTAGCCAAGAGAGCCTTCGAAACAGTGGGCTGCTGTCTTGGAGTTGGAGTCACCGGCGGCGGTCTTGGACAGGTGTGCACAAGTGAAAACAGCTCAGGGACAATCTTTGCTCCCTTGGGCTGCCGGAAAAACCTGAGGAATGGTCTCCACGTCAGGTGGCGGCGCTTGTGGCACGGCAGCAGGCGGCACCACCTTTTGTGTCTGTTGGCAGTGGCAACCCATGTGATGCCCAAGAGATCAAGAAAGCTCGTTTCTGCTGCTGCGATAAAGGAACACCGAGCCGCGATTGGAATTAAGGCTTCCACCGTCGGTGACTGTTTGGTATCTGGCACGGGCACCTGCACTGCAAATTGCTGTGCCAAGCGTCTTCAACCAACACAAGGCCCTGTTTCACTCTGGTCGGAATTCTGGCTTAGCGACGTTTAGCGGTCGTGCCTTCGGGGGTGCTGGGACCGCAGCGCTTGCTTTCTGGGCAGCAGGGCTGACAAGGCTGGCAACCTCAAACATCTGACGGACTGACGGAACATGGACCCGACCGTAGCGAAGACTTTTCTTGAGCCGCTGCAGCCCTTTGAGATGGCAGCCTGGGCTTGAGGCATCTCAGCCGGAGTCACAACCTGGCGATGCGAACGATGGAGCAGACAGCAGGTACGGACCATCGGACGCCCCGACACCCGGCGCCCGTACTAAAGACAGGCTACAATCGGCGCTAATCTTTTGAAAGCGTCCGATGCCCTAGACCGTGCATAGCGGCATAGTCGGAAGACCTTATGCAGGTGTTGCAATGCAAACAGCCTACGTACCAAATGGTAACAAGAACATGTCTATAGCATATCAGAATGGAGTGCAGGTAGCATGAAGTGTAGTATGTATGGCATTAGGTTCATAGACTTAATGACCTAATGGAGCTTCAACAACTTTGTAGTAAGACCGTCGTATCAAACGGCTCCCTGTACGAAGCCACGAAGTGTGGGGACGGTTGCATTCCCCACAGCACCATTGCGAACAAACTGCCCAAATACGGTGTGCTTTTGGCTGGCACTTCGATGCAAGCGAACAGTACAAGTATGAACCTCATACTTCGATCAAAACGCACACATAATGCAACCGTTGATGTGCAAAACAAGAAACACTCGATGTGCTGACGTGCTCCTGCTTGATGTCGAAGCTTGCAGGAAGCTTGGAGGGCTCTTTCCATCAGATGGACATTCATGACCAAGCGTCCAAAAATCCTCTTGCACTGTGATAGATGCACACCGGATGGGCCTCCCCGAGGCAGCTGAGGGCGATGAGCCCTACTTGGTTCAGCGCATTGTAGCGGTTGATGTGGCACCTTGTACAAGGCTAGGAGGGGTATGAGTGCACAGATCGGATTGCTGTTGCGGTAGCTGCAGCAATATCAATACTCAATGCAATGGATTCAGTGATTGCTCGCTGCCAACACAAGCCGAAGCAAAAAAGGCCTTCGGCCGTCAGCTGATGAAAGAAGCTTGCAAGCTGAGCGGACTCAGGAGATGCAGCATTGAGGAGCCGGCTTGTGAAAGAGGATTCTCAGGAACTGTGCTGCCACGTCCACATAAACACTCTTCAGCTCGCGCGCCTTCCAAGCAGAGGCAAGCTTTGCATGATTCAGCAGGCCTTTGAAACCATGTCAAAGCAACATACAGAGTACGACAAGAGAGTGTCCTGGAACTGGGAGCGCTCGTTGCTGTCCAGGGACAAGTACCCGAGGCGCTTGAATTGCACAGCCTGGAAAAGGCGGTAAGTTTGGACACCTCAAGCTCCGGAGGCTAACCACACCTCCTGCCCTATCCCAGAAGATAACGACTGAATACTACTGGCTTTCCGCATTGCCCAGAGCGGGGGTTACTTCTTTTCGAGGATAACACGCTCTCCGGGATGGAAATCCGGGCGGTTACCTTGGTGCTGGACCTCTAGAGAAAAGGGTCGCGCCCAGAGCCCGTTCGAACGCCTCTTAACTGCGCGGCCTTCTGGTCCGTGGCGGCTACAACAACAACAACAACAACGCCTACGGTACACCTACACCTACACCAACACCGACACCAACACCGACACCAACACCGACACCAACACCGACACCAACACCAGCAGCAGCAGCAGCAGCAGCAGCAGCAGCAATGGACCTTGCGGTCTGTTAAACGAAAGCACCGGAAGGGCTCTCAACACGAAAGGCCCATGCCTGGCCTCGACAGCCGCAGGGCCGGAGGCAGGAGCCATGCCGGTGAAGAGCTCAATCCTAATGTGTACGAAACCAGTAACAAAGCGAAAGCACAAGTAGGGCACGCTAGACGCTAGAACATGATGAAGACTGGGCCGGAGACATCACAAGCCACAAATCACCTCGCGACTCCGGCAACTCGGGCAGCGGCTTCGTAGCAATCTTGCTTTGATGAGAGAGAAATTGCACCTGTGCTACAAGGTCTCGCGCAGCCAACAGCCGCTTAAGCAAAGCCTGCCGAAGATGGACGGCTGTGTCGAACTGAAGGCAGACCTGTCCGAGTTTGCGGGGCTTGACGCGCTTGGTGCAGGACCGTCAGGCGTGGACGGGCGATTCGATGGCTGTTTAGGGCTCTACTGATAAGGGCCTGATAAAGGGTGGTAACCGAAACCAGCACAAGTAGCTAAATTGAAACCAGGGTCAGAACAGAAACCACATCGAAGAAAAACCAGGAAGCAGGACAGAGATCTTTGAGCATAGGCCCTCAGCAACCAAACAACTAGCAATAAGTCGAAGTCCCATACTGCCAGCCTGAGACACATCCTGAAGACGGAGGCCGTGAACCCTGCAGCCCTCAAGCCCTAAACCTCAAAACCACCCCCAACCTGAACAAATGTTCAGGGGTCTTGCTTTGGCAGGGCTGCTGAAGCCTGGCTTTGGCTGTGCTGCGGGCCTGGCTTCTAGTACGTGGCGGTGCTAGTTTCCAGCTCTGTGGAGGCTGATTTTCAGTTGCGTACGAGTTCGCTGTTACTCGCGCCCGGTTTCCATTGTGAAATGCACGCTGCCCATTGGCCGCAAACGGATTTTCTGCCCGCTTCCACTGACTTCAAGCCGCTCCACGCGGACGATCTCCCTAGAAACCGCCCTAGTTCGGCTGTTGCATTAACATAGGAGCCAAGCACTCCTCGAAGCTCGAAAAGATCACTAACCGATTAGGGAAGGAGAGAAGCATTAATTGGCAACCTCAACGGCTATCCCGCCGTTCTGCGCTGATTCGAAGACTGCAGACATGACCTTGTGCACAGAGAGGGAGCGACGTGGCCAGTCTAGATCAGGCTTGCCACCGGCTTTGATGGTCTTGATGCAGCTAGCCAGATCATCGACCAGCATGTTCACCTTACTCTAACATGGACTTAAACAGTCTGTCTCACAGGGGTGGATGGACTTGTCACCAAGTGGCTTTGAACTAGTGTTGTTGCATGTTCGGTGCTAAACTGCCAACACATAGGCCGGACGTATCGGCAAGAGCCCAGCCCTGGACAAACCGAGTGCAGCAGATGCACGTGATCGCATGCTTCTACCTGCACGACCTGGTCCTTGCCCATCACATCGCCTTGGATGTACTCAGCACTGCCGACAAAAGGGACCTCGTACGCGGCGAAGTTGCCTGTCCTTTGCTGTCCACCCACAAGGTCGTCCACCCTCAAGGTGCCCTTCTCGCAGACGATCTCATACTGACTGCGGTGCGGCGAAGTGCACCCACAATCGAAGACTGCAGATCTGTTGCCTGGGAACCACAAGGTGCCTGCACACTGAACGATGGTGTCGACCTTGTTCAGGGTGACATGTGTACACATCACCTTCTCAGGCATCGTCCACCCAAACGCCCAGAGAATGGCAGAGAGCGGATACCAGCCTTGCCATAACGCTTAAATCCATCTAAACCCGATAACGTAATCGAAATTAGTCATGTCACGCTATGCAAACCTATTTAAACACATGTTCGAAGAGAGAGCGAGAGATGCACGTCTGTGTTCTTGCCGACCTATCTGTTCATGTCTCTCTGTATCCATGTACCTACCTCTCTAACCATACAAACGTGTGGATCTGCATGCGTGTTTGTGTCATGTATGCTTGCATGTATGCGTATCTGTTTACATACACACACACACACATTTATGTCCTGCCTTGATCTCCCAGGCACCCCATCGGCTCCCGGGACTTGTCTGTCCTGCCGTTGCCGCCCTGGAGCCAGGCCTCATCCGGTGCCATGAACGTGAAGGAGGCCGAAACCCGAAGCACCTGGCGCGGCTAAGGGCTGAACATGTGCGAGTTGTTCGCGCGAGAAGCTCTGGACTCGTATCTCTGCGATCAGTCTCCCCGAAAAGAATCTGGAGACCCGCTTCGTTGCCCAAACTCCCAACATCTTCCAGTTGAAGGTTCGAGATGGAGACTCAACTTGAAGTTCCGTGCTGAAGCTGACCTACACACTGTATAAACACCTCCGTTTTGCAGAGAGCGCCTGACCCAGCTCCCCACCCGACAGCTTCTTCTCGATCTCCTTGGTCCTGGAACGAGGGCTTTGGGCTGTTGTTTGGCTTTGAGAGATACTTTGGGGTCCAGCGGTCTCTCCTGAGTGAATGATACCACATGGTGCCATCCATCCACTGAAGGCCCTTCTCCTCACAAAGCTTTAGAAGCTCGGAGAGCTCTGAAGCCGTTCCTCCCATTGGCTTCTCGGAGTAGATGTGCTTTCCCCGCGAGATGGCCTTTGCTATCTTCTCGTTCCGCAAGCCTGTTGGCAGCGGGATGTAGAGCACGTCCACATCGTCACGCTCAAGCATTTCGTCATACAGCATGCCCACCCCACAATCGTGGGTCGTACAGAAGTCCTGAGCTTTTTGGCGATCGCGGGAGGCGACGCCGACGACCTCCATGCCATGCTTGAGGCCTGGAAGGACTTTGCCAACAATGGACGCTGTGCTCAGAATGCCGATCTTCACCTTCTCAGACATTGCACCCAAGCAGCAAACGATGGCGGAGATAAAACAGGCAGACTCGTATTCTGAGCCATGCCAGATTGCACCGTCCCAAGAACTCAAACGAGGAAAGCATGTGCCAGAACGGAGAAGTTCTGATCCAAACCAAGACGCCCCACGGAACGCACCCAACCGGCCCTCCAAAGCTTACAAAACCCTTCGGCCACGACTGAAATATCTTCCCTCGAACCCCGGCAATTCAGAGGCTTTTTGAGGGAGTGGGCCGTCTCCGTTTTTTGGGCGTCGGAAAGCCATGGATTGCATCTTGGTCTCAACTCAACCACTCGATCCCGGAACACGTTTCAGAGTTTGGGCTTAGGTTTGCTGGGGGCTGTGTTCCAAGTGCAGGTGCTGCTAGAATCCACGAGTTAGGGGCCTCACCGCCTACAAAAGTAGTGACCCAAAGGCCAAAGCCAAAACTTTTAGCGGCTAAGAGGTTTGAACCACAGTGTTGTTTGATCCTTTAGGATGAGGGTCTAGTGTTTAGGGCCAGGGAGCTCCAGAAGTATCTAAAAGTTCTGATCTGTGATTTGTTCGACACAGAGCACACAAGTCGACAATGGGGCGAGCGGTTGATCGCTGCACCGCGGCGGCGCCTCCTGGGGAAACTCGCAGAAGCGCGCTGTTTGCCATCCCTTCCTGAACGTCAGTTCAGGGTCGGTGGATTCGGCCGTCAAGCTGCGCTTTCTACATGGGGATAAGGCACTTAAAGCCCATGCACCGTTAGCTACAAGAAGGATAACTGCCCTGACCCTCACAAGAAGTACGCTTTTCTGTGACGTGTGCCGACAAGCTTTTCGACTGTAGTGAGTGTAGTGAAAGCAGCGGGTACCATGGTTCGGCTGAGCAGCGTCTGCTGCGAATGGGAGAGCAGCTCAGTAACCTTGGCGTGTCGGATGTCTGCGAGGCTTTCGTCCGCCTAGGGTTTTGCAGGTTGCTGCCGAGTCGGCTTTACCAGTGCTGCCAGTAGGGATGCGATTCCCGTAGCAGGATGGCTACTGACCGAGCTCTCAACTTCCGATGTCCTCTTTTAAACCACATCGCCCCGTGCATCCACAACCATCTCGTCGAACTCAAGATACAAGAACATGCCTGCATAATAGATTGGCCGCAAACTCGTCGTCACAGAGGCCACAGCAGCAGCAGCAGCAGCAGCAGCAGCAGCAGGAGCAGGAGCAGGAGCAGGAGCAGGAGCAGGAGCAGGAGCAGGAGCAGCAGCAGGAGCTGCCTTTGTGCTTTCATGAGTATGTAAAGAGCTGCTCAACAGGCCCCGTCGATGTAGGGCTCTCACACCACACGCCAGCTCTACGAAAGCTTGAGCAGCTCGAGGCCCTGGCAGGATAGTCGGGCTCCTGCTGGGATGGTACGATAATCCAGTCACTTCTGTTTTTAAGCTTGGGTTTTGGACTTTGGGATTCCGAGCGGCTTTGGATGACAAGCGGTAGCAGTACGGCACATCTTATGCATCAAAGTCTGAAGCTCGCCGTGCCGCCTGCTATGTTCTGGTTCATCAGATTTTGCAGCACTCTGCACTCTGCAAAAGCTTCACGAGTCTTCCAACAGAAGTGCCGAACTGTCCTCGGAAGTGCACTTGACGATCCTGTACTTGAGCCTTGCCCAACAAGAAACGGACGAACAGTCGCAGAGTGGTCCAAGTGGTCTCCATCCCGACCTCGTACCACCGCCCGACGCCATTAGAGAAGCACCTCAACCTGTGACACACCGCAGACTCAAACCATGTCTTGCAGACCTGCGACAGCAAAACATCCCTGCCTCGCTTCCGTGAAGCTTTCGGATCATAGAGGCGAACATGGCATCCCGCGGCTGCTCTTTCAACGCCCAAGCCCGGCACTAACATGAAAAGAGTAGAACTTGGAGTTGCCTGGAAATTCCTCAAAACCTGCTTGGCAGCTCATGGTTGGCCACAGCCATGAATGAATCAGTTTGGCACAGTACATGCTAGCTGTTGGTCGTCTTGCCATGTCACCAGCGGCTACAACCCACAGAGGGATCGGCACAAGTCCACAAGTGCATGTGAACAGGCAGCTCGAAACACCTAATGCCCAAACGGCCTAGTTCATTCATATGTTCTGCTGCGCTGCTGCCAAAGTGCAGGGAAGCGGTGTACGAGCACGCCAGAAGTTGCCAGCATCTCCTGAGGTGAGAGTCTGGCGCCAGGCCTTTCTGGCCGAAGGCTGAAGGCTTCCAAGATTTGGATTCCAGGGTCCTCTAGTGGCTTGCACAAGAGCAGGTCAACACTGCCTGGCCTGGTGAAGTGCGTCCACGGACCTTCGCTTCTCCTCTAACCGCCTTAGCGTCTCACCGACTTGGCGATGTGTTGGTACCAGAAAGATGTTAAGACATATTGCCGTCGACTTCCTTTGCCCATGATGACGGCGACGACAACGACGATGGTGATGATGATATTGTGTTGAAAATGATGATGATGATGGTGATGATGTTTATGATGATGATGATGATGGTGATGATGATGATGATCATCATCATCATGCTGTTTTGATGATGATGTTTGATGATGATGATGATGGTGATGATGATGATGATCATGATGTTTCGATGATGATGTTTTGATGATGATGATGATGACGATGACGATGACGATGACGATGATGATGAGAAGATGATGATGATCATCATGATGATGATGATGATGCGGCGGCAACGGTGACGACGACGACGACAGCAGCGGCGGCGGCGGCGGTGGTGGTGGTGGTGGTGGCGGTGGCGATGATGGTGATGGTGGTGGTGGTGGTGGTGGTGGTGATGGTGGTGGTGCTGGTGATGCTGGCGATGGTGGTGATGCTGCTGATGCTGGTGATGCCCGTGATGCTGCTGATGCTGGTGATGCTGATGATGCTAGTGATGTTGGTGATGCTGGTGATGCTGGTGATGCTGGAGATGTTGGTGCTCTTGTTGGTGTTGCTGTTGGTGTCTTTCGTTCAATGCTCTGGTTGTGCCGTCATACTGGTCATGATTACTGCTGGTGACCACTGCTTGCCCCTGTTTTCTGCCGCTCTTGAACACAGCATGCTTTTGGGCGAAAAAACGAATCTCAAGCAGAGAATGAGGTGGGCTTCGACCCCATTGACTAGATCCTGGCTGCCACAAGTATCGCTGCAGAAGAAAGTGTGTGGTGATGCTGCGTCCAGGTGCATGACTCGTACTGGCAGCTGTTTGATGTCTGCAGCGATCATGCCAGTTACTCTTTCCATGTCAGTGCGACTAACACTCATGTGCTGTGAGTTGTTTTTCACGGCTCCGTTCCGATATCATGTTCATCACTATCTTGTCTTATGACTCTGAGTCATGACTATGACGACTGCGCTGTGACGACGTAGAGTTGGAGACAGAATGCTGAATGCTCGACGTAGCCGTCTCTGACACTGCTCTGCAAGTCTTAGATAGACACACAGAGCTGCACAAGCTTGTTTGTAGAACGGAAGCCTCAAGTTCGACAATCTGGACCCCAGACTCTGCACCGATCAATCCTTCCACACGGAACGGAAGCCCCAAGCCCGAAGTCTGCCCAGCCTACCCTCCCGAATGCAGTAGGCCGGCCGGGTCAAGGGCTGCTCATTGGCTCGCAGCTCTTCGCGTCGGGCGTGCTGGGTTTTGAGCTCGGCAAGCTCCTTTCGGCTCGAGAGATCACGGAGCCTGTGACTTGCAGTAGGGCATTTAAGGCCGCCGCTTCTAGCAAGAGCAAGAAGAAGAGAGCTCAGGACTCTATGGCCAGTCCAACCGGGGCTTCGGCTTCTGGATCTTTGGTCAGTAGTCATTAGCCTGTGTAGTTGTGCCCGACAGTCCAGCAGGATCTCTTCCTGCATGGCTTTTACAGCCTCAGGTCGCTGCCCACTACCATGCGCAGCATCGTGAACGTGAGCGTGAGCTGCACACATCGACAGCGGCCAGGGCGGCCAAGGCGCACGGCATTCTGCCAAGGTATCTTGCAAGCCAGCAACCTCAGGAGCCAATTGATCAGATCTTTGGCGATGCTTCTCGAGCTCTCTTGAAAGTTCGCGCACACACACACACACAGACACACACACCTCTAGGCAACTGGGCACCCATCTGATGCTTTGCTTGGCTCTTCAGGCCTCATTATGGGACGCTCGTGCCCTGCAGTCAGAGGAGTTCCGATCCAATCCTGCCTCCTTTCGTCTTTGAGGAGATGAAGCGATGTCTCGGAAAGCCGGGCAGCCACATCGTGACTAAAAGCGGCTCTTACGTTAGATGTAGATGCTGCAGCCATGTCCTTCCATATCCAAGCACATGCGATGAAAACACATGAACAAACGACTAAGGGCAAGTCCCAGCATGCCGCGGCAACGGCAAGCACCAGTGCCTATCTTGATGGATGATCACATTGACTACCACAGCTGTGCAAGCAGGCGCACGGCTGCTCGAAGATCAATCCGGACCTGAAGCTTTTGGGTTCTTATCTTTCAGGCATAACAGAAGAGACGGTACTTGGTGATGAAGGTGATGAACGACGATGACGATTTTTGATGGCAAGGATGATGACGATGATTGCGAGCTACAATCATGCTGGCACTGATCGTGATGCTGGTGATAGTGATTCTGGTTGCGCGATGATCGTGGTGCTTGTGAGCTCCGGTGGTGCTAGCATAAGTGGAGCTCATCGTGCCGGGTCATGGTCGTCGGGCTGGCGATGATGATGACGATGATGACGACGACGATGATGATGACTGCTGCACCAGCAATGTGGTGATGACACTGCTGGCAGTGTTGGTGGCGGCGGGGACAGGGTGACGGTGGCAATGATGATGGTAGCAGCGGTGGTTCTGCGGGTGTAACACTAGCAAGTTTCAGGGGGTGAATGCAGACATCTCAGTCGTCTCACTGGTACATGGGATGTGCGCCCTCAAGCGACCTCCAGAGATCGCTCAGGAAGTAGCCTCAGCACGATTCTGGCGAAAGCCAACATTGCTGGTAACACGACTGACGTTGTGACGCCTAGCCTGTATTGATGCTGTTTCGTTCTCGTTGGTTCATCTGTTCTCTATCCCGAAATTGACTTAAGATCCGCACGCCGTTTTTGCCGCTTCGTTCTTGGAATGCAGAGTGCTCATCCCCTGCTGACGGATTACGAGTGCAACTAGATCAGCTTCTGCAGGTTCAAGGTTTACCACGATGATTAAGTTCTCGGAACCGCACAACGTAGAGACTAGAAGTTGTAATTGTCGTCGGCTGGCGCCGGCAGGGCAAGACACGACAGATTTCTGAAGATGAAGCCTCCGTCTGAACCTTCAAAGCTTGTCTCGGGATCCCAGCTCCAGAAGCAACGCTGTAGCTGCCACGATGAGTGGGCTCAGGGCTGCCAGAGCCTAATGCCGGCGAATGACGCAAGGGAGGATTGATGGTTAGACTTTAGGATTCTTGGAGCGCCGGGAGCCTACTGGATTGATGCTTCTGCACCCGACGACGGTGCTGCCGGGGATGGTTTGTTGCTGGCGTCCTTGGGTCCGACGTAGCCTATAACCGCACCAGCAGGGCGTTCCTTCAGGGCATCTTCGGATCGGTCCCACGAGATGTGTAAACCCAAACGGCGCAGAATTCCAGCCAGGTTGACATTGACACTTGCGGGCTAGAGTTTGCAAAGCTGCTGCAAATGGCAGCACACTTAGTGCACTAAGGTGCAAGTGCACTGCATTCACCAAGCTCGGGGCCATGGCTTTGCCAGGGTTTGGCCTGAGTTGAAAACAATTCAAACCCCAAAAGTGATTTTGAGTTTAGGGTCCGCCAATGTTAGACAGCCACCCCAGCTCGCTTGGGGCCCGGACTGCCATGGGACAGCTGGGCTGTTGCAGGATGTAGACTCAACCATGCGCTCGTTCGCTGAGGAGCCGGACTTCTGGCTGATGGTTGCTTCAGATCGATTTAGATGAAGTTGTAGTGGGCAATTAGCAAACGGCAGTTGTCAGCGCTGTCTTGTCTGGTTGTTCTTTGCATCACACCTCTCGTGTCCCGGTACTATCCTTGAGAAGTCTGCTTCATAGTCGTGCAGGTCACCAGGTCTGTTTGTCTATTTCCACTGAGCTGCTTGGAAGAAAACACACAGGTGGAAGGTCGTTTACACTCCTAACGTGAAGACATTTGCGGCAGCAACAGGGCAGACAGCTGTGCAGCTCTGCCTTTGCCGCACATCCGACATATAGCGTCTCAACACCGCATGGAGCGAAGGGTCGGAGTCTGTCAATTTCAGCAGATCCTGATCTGTCTCATTCCCACGACCTTGCAGATGCTAACTTGCAGCCTACAGCAGAGTACTCCCAAGAACTGAAACTGTGGCGCTGACCTCCCCATGCCTGTGCGACGGCGGATCGGCCGTAGCCAGGCCTGTCTCGACTCTCATGCTACTGCCTCAAGGTGTCGACACAGACAGCTGAGCATTATCAGGAAGACCAGCGGCCCGCCTTGCTGCCAAATAGCAGAACACCATACCAACCTGCCACAGAACGGAACAGCGAACCCTTGCAGCCTAAAGAACTCCGCTATTGCGGCAACACCGCATGCGATTGCCGCTTTGGTTGCTACTTGGGTGCATGTCGAAGGCCTGACTGTGCTGAGACCTGACCGTGACAACGGAGTTAAGAAAGCCAAGACAAATTGCAGCCACAGGCCACTTGCACCGTGCGAGGATGCTGGGCTCAACGACCAGTTCTTCCACATGTATTTCCATAGAGTTGGGCGGTTGGCATTGACCTATGCAAAGCTCAGGAGCACACCTCAACATGAAAAAGGCTCCCAATGGAGCTCTATCACTCTGCTGTGGACACAGTGATGCAACACACTTTACCAAATAGAAGCACACCTCATCGGAACAGATGCTTTTGTGGAGCTAGGGCCTGCACAGATGCTGCCACAGCGACAGCGTACATGATGACATCCTCCATGCAGAGTATTTACTGAGTAGTTGCGGCGCGCAGTGCTGTTGCGGTTGCGGAATGTTGCGGACTTGCTGAAGCATAGGCTATCAGCTATTTTACACGAGGTGCCTGGAGTGGGTGAAAAACAGACTGGCGCAAGGTTGCAAACTCACTGCTGTTCGTCCACCACGAGTTTAGAGGGAGACCGATGGCCGCCCGAGCCAGCGCGCACATCACATCAGAAGCATAACCGCAGCCGTTTCTGTCACCCAATCGTGCACATGGCGTCGCCATGTCCGTAGTTCAACAAACGGGGGCATTGCTCTGCACTCATGAACCACGTCGAGAGAAGCGATACTGTCCGGAGCGCTTCCACGGATACCTCAATCTTGCAGCCGGTGACCCTGCCCGCCAAACAGCTGAAATGCATCATTCCGTCCTGGGGCAGGGGTCCTTGCATCCCTTTAACCTCATGGTACTGCTGCAGTCGAAGAATGACAGAAACCAATCAGTTTAATCATGTGCCGCCTGTGTCGCGCGACGCTGAGGGCGCACCTCAGGAGATCGTCCATGTTTGGAACTGTAGCTTTGAACATTATGCAAGAGTCGCCCAAGTCCACAATGTCCGAATTTACCCAAGGCCGGATAACCCGGTTCAAAAGAAGACAAGAGTATGCAAATGCGGCACACGACTGAGGAGCATGCATGGCT
>CAJNJA010011168.1:0-12957 GCA_905231915.1 Symbiodinium necroappetens | reverse complement strand
AGGCATATTCCTTAATCAAGGGGTATTGGGTTCTCCGGGAAGCTGTTCTCTACTGTTGAGGATATAAATCCTGCATGATCTTAAGGACCCTTAACTATGGGAATTATGGTATATTCTTTATTATGGGTAGTGCAGGATTTATATCATCAACCGTAGTGTAAAGGGATCCATAGGGGTACTGTACGGGTTCAGGGGTGCGGTGTTCTTTAGTATAGCGTTTATTGTTTCAGGGCTCAGGGTGTAGGATTTTAAGAGGACTTCGGCTGCTTTTTTTCTCAGAAACAGAAAAGCGTATAAAACCCTAAACCCTAAACTAAACCTATAGTCTCTTCAGATAGGGCTCAGAATTTAGGCTCCAGGTTTGAGGGCTGGCAGTTTGGGGTGTGGGGTTGAGCATTGGGGGTCTCGAGTTGAGACTAGGGTTTAGGGTGTAGGGCCTGGGGCTTTGGGTTTTGCGTTAACCCCAAATAACCTACCTCTTTAATGACGTATATGAAGAATTCGTAGTAAGGAACCCTAAAAAGGTAGGTTCTTTAGGGTCCAGGTAGGGCTTGAGGGTTGCAGGGTTGTGGCTCTTTTTTTGGCAGGCAAAGCTGGCTCAGACTCTGATTCAGCAGCCACAAAACGCCAGAAAACCGGAAGGGTTTAGGGTTTAGGGTTTAGGGTGAAATCTTGAAGGCTTACGACCTGGGTATCAAGGCCCCTTATTCAGCTTCAGGGGTTCAGGGTGCCGTCGTGGGGACATGGACTAAGCTTCCGTCGTTAAAAAAATCTCATGTGGTTCTGTAAGGGTACAAACTGTGCCCTAGACCTGGTTTCTGAGATTTTACAGCCTTCCTGGGCTTCACAGTACGGCACCTGCTCCCTTTTAATCAGTGGAGCAATATAGTTTCCAGGACGCTCAGACCCTAAACTTTAGAAGACTCAGCCTGCTAGAAACTACTACTGAATGTCAGGCTTAATAGGGGGATCCTTCCGTCTACCTTTGCATCCACAAAAAAGGTGGGGCACAATCACCCCTAAACCCTAAACCCTAAACCCTACACTCCCCAACACCCCAAACACGAAACCGCAACGGTTCGAGTGGTGGCTTCGTCGAACTGCGCCTCCAGGCATCGGAGATTGCAGTTGCGTCGTATCTCTCGACCTGTCAGGCACAGAAGGCTAGAATCCTCGGATGCACTAAAGTAGGAAGCACAATAGAATCAGAATCATACCCTAAACCCTAAACCCCAAACCCTAACCCATATATACACCTTCAAGACGGGTGTTCGAGGCCTCTAAGCTCTAGACTCTAGTCTCTTAGCTCTAGGTTAGGTCGGCAATCCCATGCCCTAAACCACAAACCCGAAACCACGCTCCCTCGACCCTGAATCCCAAATCCAACGCTCTTCATCCTAAGCTCTACACTCTACACCGCAGAAATCCGAACACTTTAGCCTAAGTGACCTTTCTAGGATGCTTGGGTACATTGTGCTATCACTCAAGCACGGACTACTGTGCTATCCCTTAAAGTTACTCATATGGCAGCCCTTAACGGTAAGGCCCCAGTATCATAGAACCCTTGAAGTAACACCTCAAAGATCCCTTAAGGGAACCGCCGGGGGTTTGTGGTGATGACCCTACCATGGCCTCCCAACGAAAGCTCCGTGGCGCTCTGTCCGGATAGAGCTCGTAGCAGTAGCCCACGCTCATGATGTACTGCCTCAGGGTTTCGGGCCTAGGGAATAGGGGTTAGGAAATAGCATTTAGGGCTTAGCATGTGGAGTTTAGGGTTTAGTGTTGCTTACATTGCCTGGGCATTTACGAGTGACAGCTGCTTAGGGTTTCGACTGTGGGGTTCAGAGTGGAGAGACTAGGGTTTAAGGTTTAGGCTGTGGAGCTTAGAGTGTAGGAATTAGGGTGTAGAGACGAAGGTGTAGGCAAGGTTTAGGCTGTAGGATTTAGGGTTACCCCTAAACCAAACACCCTAAACCCTTAAGCACTAAACCTCTAAATCCTAACCCTAAACCCCTAACCCTATTTAGCGTTCTGGAGTGGACTTGAGCTTCAGGCTTGCCTGAACCCTATCGCACACCGAATCCTCGAAACCCGGTTTCTGAAACCCTTAATTAAGGAATATACCTTAAATCTTAGTAGGGTTCCTACTATAATTTAAGGTATACTCCTTAATTTCAGGGGTTTTGGAGTCTCTCGGTACAGTAAGTAGGAACCTGAGACGCCCCAAGATCGGGGGGCCGTAACAATCAGAACAGGGTGCTGGGGCATAGTTTACCGTAGCTCTATAAGGAACCCTCGAGTATGGTAGCAATTAATATATATATATATATATATATTATTTATATATATATATATTATTCATTTTTTACTTATTTACTTGCTTGTTTTTTACTTATGTATTTATTTATACATGTATTTATTTATTTATATTTTTTTATTTATGTATTTATGTGTATATATATATATACATATAGATAATTACTCAGACTTCTAAGACCCTCAAACCCAAAAGTTCGCTTGATGGTTTGCTTGGAACATACTTAAGCGAAGTGTCAAGGAAAGCCTGAAGTGAGCCTGTTGTAGCAGGTCATAACGAACCCGGAAGCTGAAGAGAGGGACCTCCGAACCTAGGGTTTAGGGTTTAGGGTTTAGAGGTTTAGGGTTTAGGGGTTTAGGGTTTAGGGTTTAGAGGTTTAGGGGTTTAGGGTTGAGAGGTTTAGGGTTTAGGGTTTTGACTTGCATTTTTGGGGTGTCAACACCCAACCCTGAACCCGAAAAAGTTGAGCCTTGAGCCTAAACCCTAAACCCAAACCCCTGAACCTAAACCCTAAATCCCGACTCTAAACCCTGAAGCCCTCAAGCATTGAAACCCAACCCTCAACCTTCCAGTTACCCGCCAGTCCCGCATTTTCCCCTACGAGTCCCTGATAGGAGCCTGGCTTAGCAAACGTTTAGGGTTCAGGGTTTAGGGTTGAGGGTTTAGGGTAACCCCACAACCCTGGTCCTTGCATTAAGCCCCCTTATTTACAACCCTCATCGAAACCCGAGCGCAAGAACTCTGATAAAAGCCCATGGAAACCTATTTCTAGAACCCGGTTCAAGCCCCTGTATAACTAACCCGCTGAAGAAGCCAAACCGCACACCTAATGACCTAATCATAAAAGCCCCACAACGACTAAAGCCCCCGAACCCTGAACCCCTCACCTAGGGCCTAAACCCTGAAGCCCGTGGTAACGCAGCTAAACCCAGATTCGTCTCATCCCTAAACCCTAAACCCTAAACCCTAAACCCTGAACCCTAAACCCTAAACCCCAAACCCTAAACCCCAACCCCAGCCAGGGTCCCGAACCGAGTAAGGTCTCCTCCACACCTGTCGTTCACGAGGTAGTCCACCTGTTTTAGGGTTCAGGGCTGAGGGGTTTAGGGTTGAGGGTGTAGGGGTTTAGGGTTTGGGGCTTAGGGGTTTAGGGTTTAGGGCTTAGGGGTTTAGGGCTTCGGGCTGAGGATTTAGAGTTCAGGCTTTAGGGTTAAGGGTTCACGTTCTGGGGTTTAGGTGTCAGGTTGTAGGGTTTAGGGTTCAGGATTCATGTTTCTGAATTCCTAAGGAACTTGTTGGTCTTTTGAGGGTTGGTTTTAAGTTGCCATAAAGAAGGGTGCCATGCTTTCCTGGCTGTGGTAGCAGAACTGAAGCTCCTCATCATGAATCCGGCTTTGCAAGCTGCTACAAGTAGGTCCTGTCTGACTCAAGCGACGGGTTGCAGCACTTGTCTAGCTTTATGGTTTAGGGTTTAGGGGTTCTCAGTGCCGGCGAGTGTTTTGAAAAAAAAACATCACCAACATCACCTGCACATACCTGCACCATCAGATCACCATCGTCTTGATTCGTCCTCGCGATCTCGACATCACCTATATCTGCATGCTGAACAACATCATCCTCGTGCTGGCCGCTGATCTACCCTCCATCCTACACCCTAAAAAAACCAATCCCTAAACCTGCACCCTCCTAAACCCTAAACCCTAAACCCTAAACCCCTAAACCCTCCACCCTAAACCCTAAACCCTAAACCCCAAACCCAAAGTCTGAAGCTTTCAATCCCCAGGGCGCTGGACCCCACAAAGCCCCAAACAGAGCCGGCTCCTGAATCTCTCTGGTTCTTAGTAGGGAATGGGGGAATGGGTTCTTGGGACTACTATAGAGGATCTTAGGGGACTATCATAGGGATCCATTCCCCCATTCCCTACTAAAAACCACCTGGGTGACGTTCGTCGTGGTGGGATCCACGCGGAAAGCCTGGCCCACCGGCTTTTGGGGTTCCGGCCACAGGATCGGTTTAGGGTCTAGGGTTTAGGGTTTAGGGTTTAGGATGTGGGGTTTAAGGTTTAGAGTTTGGGGTTTAGGGTTCAGGATTTAGGGTTTTGGGTTTAGGGTGTAGGGTTTAAAGTTTGGGGTTTGGGATTCAGGTTTCGGGTGC
Source organism: Symbiodinium necroappetens (assembly GCA_905231915.1). Lineage (NCBI taxonomy): Eukaryota > Dinophyceae > Suessiales > Symbiodiniaceae > Symbiodinium > Symbiodinium necroappetens. The sequence continues at coordinate 8,485 of CAJNJA010011168.1, read as the reverse complement.
CGGGTGTAACAGGGCCCCTTCAGCCCCTTCTGCTGGACCTTGAAGTCATTGGACCCCTCAGGGTTTTGGGGTGGGAGAGAGGGTTCTACTTATGGCGTTGCGGGCTGAAGAGGATACTTGGAGTTCGTGCCTAGCGGTGCGCGGATAAACGATTACATCAAGACCTGAATTGGTGGCTGTCGCAAGGCTGGAATTTATGAATTAGAACGACGACTGACTCACCACCTGCTACACCCGCAACGTCGGGCCCTTTCTACGGACAATGACCACATAACACGACACTTACGCATGGTGGCCTTCCGTAGACAGAACTGTAGGTCGATGAAGGCCCTCAAAGCGGACCCGAGCGCAGGCCGCAGTGATCTTCGCCCAGCGTCCAGTAAGCTATCTTGCATTGTATGTGTAACGCGGAGTGTAAGCTTAATCCTAGTTACAATCCTAACTTGGTTGTACGTACATGCGTTCGGCGCTTTAGGGTTTTGGCTCGAGATCGTTGGAGGTTGACGGAGTCGATAGTCATTGAGAAGGGCCTTCCTTCAGTTTAGGGTTTAAAGTGTTTGTTTAAGTGCAATAACCCTTTCACCCAGCAGATCCCCGAGGTTGAAGCTTTAGGGCTTAGAGCTTGGGGTTCGGGTTTGGGGTTTATGGTTTAGGGTTTGCATGCACTGCAGCCTTCGGAGTTCCAAGCACATCCACTGCCAGCGGCCTGGGTACCATTGCTCGCACGCATGCACTCGTTCTGGACCGGGTATGTGAAGACCTGCCGGTGCTGTGACACGCAAGCGTGCCAGACCGCACTCCTAAGCGACAAACAATAGCAACTCGTCAGGATGTATTCACTGTGCTTTCTGAGACACCACTCAGACAAGCGATTCTAGCAGGCACCACACAGAGTGACAGGAAATAAGGAATGGTTGTAGCAACAAGCAGCACCAAATGAAATAAGATTCTGCCTGCAACACTGATGCATCTACACCTGCACCTGAGACAACATAGAATTGCAAGCTTGGCACCTATGGCAGCCAGCCGAACCAATGCCCGAGCAAGATGCTAGCATGCACACCTATTTGTACATATGTATGTATATATATATGTATACACATATGTATGTACACATCTGTGTGTATATGTATATATATATATGTATATATATATATGTATATATATATATACTTACATACATACGTTTGTACATACATGCGGGTGGACACATGTGTGCATGCATGTAGAAACACATGTACATCCTGACGTATGCAGGTGGGCATGGGTTCGCGTTCGGATGCATACATAATCCGCACAGCCCACACTCTCCAAACCTCAATCCTAGACGCCGAGCGAGCATATTCGAAGACATGGCTCTGCGGAGACCGCCGGAATCTACGGTTTGGGCTTTCAAGCGCTTGTTCTAGCTGACGCTTGAGAGCTTATACCTTAGACCATCAGGAGGTAGACTTAAGGCCTTGGGGTGGGTCTGAGAACCAAGGCTTGTGATCCAGGATCAAACTCCTAAGCCGGCCCTAATCCCTAAACCCCAAACCCTAAACCCGAAACCCTGAACCCGAAACCCTAAACCCCAAACCCTGAACCCTAAACCCTGAACCCCAAGCCCCAAACCCTAAACCCCTTAACCCACGTTTCCTGAGCTGTTCCTGGGCCTCGTAGGGCAACCCCACACACTCCGACTCAGAGTAGAAGCGCTGCTTCGTCACCTCGGAGGGCCATCTTCGGGACTTTTTGGGGTTGGGGTTTTGAGAATGAGGTTTAGGATTTAGGGTTTTGGGTTTAGGATTTGAGATTGGGGTTTAGGGTTTAGGGTTTAGGGTTTAGGGTTTCGGGTTTAGGGTTTGGGGTTAAGGGTTTGGGGTTAAGGGTTTCGGGGTTTGGGGCTTGGGGTTTAGGGCTGCGTTGGCGTTGGCGCCAGCTGTTTTTACTAACAACAGATGCAATAATCATAGCAACGGGAGTCATCGCAATGAGGATACCCGAAACAATGGCAACAAACACAACGGTAGCAAGAAGAATGCTGATTGCAATACTATCTAAGAACAATGGCAACGAAACTGCTTGTCAAGACAACAAGGGCAAAACGGTCAACCACAAATGATGAGAGACATGATACCGAATGCATTACTCATCTTCTTTATCATACTACTAGCAGGGTTTATAAAAGGCTTTTGAGGGGCGACTGCCATCAAAGCAGAGTCGAAAGAAGTCTTGACCGAAACTCGTAACGAATAAGTAACGGTACTATTCCCTAGGGTTCCCTGCTATATACCCCAGAACCCTATCCTAGCAAACCTTACCTTATGGCAAAACAACCCTTTTCTGATGATCCAAGCTGCGGATTCCGGGTTCCTACATTTCGACATATGTGGCAAACAACCTGAAAGCGAAGACCCCCGCGGCCCACTGCACCCTTAAAGAGGATTAAAGGTTTAGGGTTTAGGGTTGGTGGGGCCTCGATCGTCAAAACAGGGTTTTGGGGTAGCTGATACTACACTTCCATGCGGCAACCCCAGGAAAACGTAGTGTTACTGAAGATTCAGGGCCCTGTCTTAAGCCTCGAAGCCTCAAAACCCTGCAAATCGCCGTGACCCCAAAACCGAAGCCCAAAGCACGCAAGCTGAGCCGGCCACTGCCAGTCTGGAGCAGTCTTGCCCCTGGCATCGGGTGTAGTTTTAGGATGACAAGGGTTTAGAGCTTGAATGCTTAGATTTTGGTGCTTCAGGGCTTGAAGGGCTTAGGATTCAAGCCCGAAGAAGGATACTTTAAGGGTTTGCTGTAGAGAAGGACACAGAGCTTGACGGCTTCGGGCTTCCGTGAGGCGCGGGGCCTGAGGCACTAGCCGCTAGTGCATCCCTATGTGGAACAAAGGAGCTTCTGTGCAATCTGCTCATTCGGAAACAGATCAACTTCGACCGCAGCTACAAACCGAAACAAGTCTCCTTTTTTAGCCGTAACCCCAAAACCTAAACTGGGCCCTAAATGTTAAGGCCTGAAGGGGCGCCATAAGCCCTAAAGCCTAAACGCACCCCAAACGCTTGACCCTAAACCCAAACCCCAGAAAGACGGTCACTGGCTAGTGGAGCTCCCTTCCCACTTCTCACTAAGGAGTTACTGATGATTGAGACCTCCATCTCGTCTCATTGAAGGCCGCCCTCAAACTCAAACCTTCTACCCTAAATTCGCGTCCCACAAAGCTTTGCAAGCCGAAACAAAACCCTGAATGTCCGACAAAAGCACAAAGCTTCACAAGACGCCGCAAAACCTAGCAAGCCATAGATCTCAAAGTTGTCGAGTCCTTGGCAAAAAACGATGAAATATTTTGAAAACATGCAGACCCCAAACCCTGAGCGAACAGCTACAAATTCCAAGAAAGCGGGCTCAAGAGCACCACGCAGGTGGAGGAGCGCAGCCGGTTCGTGATCTCAGCCCAGTAGCCTTGCAGGGCGGAAGAATTTCGGGGGGTGGGGCTTTATTTTAGGGATTTGCCCGCAGCGGCACGGGCGATGAAAAAGAGGCATGGTGCCTCCTCACTCAACCCAGAGACGACACCACGTTTGGAGGCAAATATCTTTGCCGAGCAGTCACGTCTGTCCAAGCACAAGACTGTGAGCCCCCGAAACCACTCTGAAGCCTTAACCCTAAACCCTGAACCCTAACCTGAAACCACTCGAGTATAAACTTTCGTCTAAGTCTTGGGGAAGAAGGCCAGTTCAGAGGCTACGGCTTATGATATAAATCCTGCACTACCCATACTCTGGAACAGACCATAATTCCCATAGTTTAGGGTCCTTAAGATAATGCAGGCTGCATATTTATCATCAACCGTGGGGTTTAGAGCTTCGGATGTCGGGTCGGGCTTCCGGGTGCATGCTGGGCTTTTTGGTGGCGGGCTCTACGGTGTATGGGTCTTAGGGGGGGATCTAGGGGTGTCGGGGTTTAGGGCACCCCAAAATTAGTGGTTTTAGGGTTCAGGATTTAGGGGGCTTAGGGGTGGGACATAGTCAGCTAAACGGCTTGTTTCTGAGAGTCCTAGGCAGCTGCCTCCAATGAAACGTTCGCATTTGCCGGACTCGAGAGTCCTTGCACAGGGCATCTATTTTTGACCGGTTTGGCGTTGCGGGCTTAGGTTTTGGGGCTCAGGGTTTAGGGTTTAGGCCTTAGCTTAAGCGTCAGGATTCATGCACGGGGCTAAACAGTAAATCGAACAGCTCCGAAAAAGTTGTACTATAACAATCTTGCTGGTCAACCGTAGAAGAATACGAGTTTGCAGCACCTGGCGCACTAAGCTTAAGCAAGACACTATCTGCGCTTAGCATGCTTAGGGGGCTGTGCCTTAAAGCTTAAGCTTCTTCGAGTTTGAACTTAATGAGGGCAGCTGAGAGTTGCTAACCCACATGGGAACCACAAGCCAACTCGGGCGCCTAAGATACTTGGTTTTGGGTAACATGGCACCCCAGCGCCTGCGACAGCCCCATTCGCTGGATTTAGATCCTGCCGGTGAAAGGCAAGAAGTCCTCTTCGGGCTGAAGATCGTGTGGCAGGCGTCGGTGTAGTCCTGGATGTCATACCTCAAAGCCACACATGCCTTCTTCGCCCAAAAACCCAAAAGCCAACACTCAGCACTGGGGGCGAGCCGTGGTGGCTTCGGCTTCGCATGCCATTTCAGTACTCGCAGTGGGTTCTTACCTACATTCCAGAACAACTCTACAGGGACCGACTCAAACCCGCCACCGAAGTCCTGGAGCCCCAAAGCTACAGCCTGAGTCCTAAACCCTAAACGACCCTAAACCCTCTGTAGGGCTTAGGGTTTAGGGTCTAGGGCTTAGGGTTTCGGGTTCCTCTCCCGGAAGTCCCCGAAACCCGATCCAACCCCACAGCCCTGAACTTCCAACCGAGGCCCCCCTGCGCTTCATGGGAGCGTCAGAGCACCAAGGGGCGGGAATGTAGGTCACAAATAAAAAAACATATGGGTAGTTCTCTAAATTAGGGTCCGTTTCTAGGTCCCCAACATAGTACGGCACCCTTATATAAAAGGACCCTAAAAAGGAACCTAATTTAGAGAACTACCCATAGAAAGCGCTTGATCCTGGAGTAGGTTTGGAAACCTCCTTTTTGTGAAAAAGTGCCGGAACTCAAACCCTTCAGGGTGTAGGGCTTGGAGCGCGCCCCAAGCCACTCAACAGCTTCGCAGCGCAATCTAGTCAGCGTGGGTGAGATTTTGTGTCTTCGGATAGAGATAAATCGATTATGTTTCCGTTAAACTCTACACCCTGAACCCTGCGGATCACCGGTTGATCATGAAAATCACCTGCTTGCATCAAAGCTCTAAACCCCAAGCCCTTGTAAATCCAGTATGGAGCCGTTCTCAAACCCTAAAACCTTATCAAGCCCCGTAGAAGCCCTAATGACCTTCAGAAACGTAAAGACCCCCTTATTCTTGCGTGGTTAGGATGTTTGACTTTGGGTTTCTGAGGCTCCAGGGCGCTTGGAAGCTGGAAGGGGCTCAGGGCATGCCAGATGCCATGGAGATTGGGTTTAGGGTTTAGCTAGCGCTCAGGATTTAGAGATTTAGGTTTAGAGTTTACGTTTGCGGTTTCGCGTTTGGGGTTTAGGGCGTATTAGGGTGCAGGGTCTAGGGTCTTTTTTTAACACCGCTTCTTCCCATGTCGTGACGCTCACCCCTGTCACGATGATCTTGATGACGACACCACCACCACCACCACCACTACCACCACTACCACGACCACCACCGCCACCACCGCCGCCACGACCACCATCACCCCGCGGACCATTATTGATAATGTCAGTGTTTTCAATAGGCTAGTAAGACAAGTGCCCGAGACACTTCGCCTGAGGTCGCCACTTGAAAGGTTCGACGAAGCCCACGATCCTCACTTTGAAAGCCTCTGACAGACCGCTGTAGATCAGGTTTAGGCTTAGGGGTTGTCGGGACAGGCTCAGTCAGAGGACTTACTATGGCTATCTTGCGTTTCCGTCATGACTACAACCATAAATAAGTTCCGACGCAGGAGCTTGGAGGGCTGACTCTTGTAAACCTCTACTAACCCTTACAAAACGCTGCTAGAACCGCTTGCTCCGACTCTGCTCACCCGGCAACTGGCCGATGCTGAAGCATCCGTGCGTGCCTTGAGATCTGAAGCTTCGGTTTGGGGTTTAGAGCAGTTTAGGGTTTAGGGTTTAGGGTTTAGGGTTTAGGGTTTCGGGTTTAGGGTTTGGGGTTTGGGGTTTGGAGCAGTTCAGAGACGGGCCGCGCCTTGGTCGCATTCGTGTAGAGGTTCGCATAGCAGCCATCGTCCAGAAGCAACAGCTCGTCGTACCTGGAACGAACTCGGGACCCTAAACCCTGGACCCTGAACCCCGGTTTAAGGACTTGAAACGAGCAGCAGAGACTTCAAGGCCAAGGGGATGCGAAACCTAGAAGCCGCTGCACCCTGGACCCTAAACCCTAAACCCTAAACCCCTAAACCCTAAACCCCTAAACCCTAAACCCTAAAACCTAAACCCTAGACCACAACGCCATCGGACCTGCCAGACCTGCCTACAAATTGAATCGCACGAACGAACAACCTAGGCTTGGCCGCACGGGTCGAAGCAGTTCGAGTCCAGGAAAAGCCGAACGTCAATGTCCAGCCTGGCCACGGAAAGCTTCGGGCTTTGTTGCTCCCGGTTTAGGCTTTAGGGTTTAGGGGATTTTAGGGTTTAGGGCTTTCGGGTTTAGGGTTTAGACGTTTAGGGTTCAGAGCTTAGGGTCTACGGCTGCGTGTTTAAGGCTTAGGTCGAACTGAGTCGGGCCTTTTTGGGCCTGTTTGGCACGGAACACACAGCAGCAGCCGGGTGGGCTCGGGAGCACAAGGCACCACTGCTAGGCTCAACTGCTATGTAGGGTTTAGGGTTTAGGGTTAGGGTTTAGGGTTTTGGGAGGACATGGCTGGCGGCAATAGTAACAAGAGCAGAGATACCATCAATGCCCAATTACCGAGCGTTGGTAAGACTGGCAAAAGAACAAGAACAGGACGAAGACCGTAAGATAAGAGTCAGCACATGACGCCGAAGAAGAATAACAAAGAGTAGCTGTGCATTTCTTTCACGTCTCAGACCCTGTGGATACAGATATCCTCTTCAACGCGGGCTGTATTAAAAACGGCCGTGGGGTAGAAGGCCCTTCTCGTCCTGTGGTTCTGCTTCTACGTGCCCCTGAACTGGCAAGTAAGTCATGCGGCCATGGATGGCTCTTTCCCTTGCTTCCGTGTTAAGGGTTGAGCTTGAGCTTGACCACTCAACCCGTCAGCACAAACGTGCCGAAGACTTCACAGCATGAGGCACTCTAAACCCTTGAGCCCTGGGTGTCTGAGCTCGGAACGTCCTTTAGGGTTTAGGGTTCAGGGTTTAGGGTTTAGGGTTTAGGGTTTAGGATTTAGGGTTTAGGGTTTACGTCCTTTTGTCTTACACTTGCTTGCCGGCAACTCGGAACAACCGCCGCCCAACCCCAGAGGTCAGAACCCTGACGATGCATCGCCGGGCACACACGAAGCCAGAAATCTGACACCCCAACACCAAAAAGGTAGTCGTAAATCCTGGGCCGGAACACCCCTCGACATGAAGATAAAGTTGCCTCTGCTTTCCCAATGATCATCCTTCACCGAGAACCTTACTATCCCCACAGCAACGGTCAATATCAACCCCCCCTGCACCCGGAGCTCTGAAGCCGTGGCTTTGGGAAACCCACACCTTTGGAACCGACAAGCCCAAACCTACTATCCTCATTATCCTCCTCGTCGTCATCTCCTGCTTCATCTTCATCATCATCAACATTGCTATCGTCATAAAGGAGCCCTAGCGAGAAAAGGCGAAGACGAAGGACAACAGCAGCCCTAAAGCCTACACTCAAGTTACAAGCTCCAAACCTGAAAACGTCGCCGAACCCTAAACTCGAAAAGACAACACCAAGACCCCAAACCCCAAGAAGAGATCCAAGGAAAACCCAGAAACAACAGCCAGGGGCCCCCACGTGTCGCCGTTACTGAGACGCAGCAGCGAGGCTGCCAGCAGCCAAAGGAAGCCGCCTGGTGCTTCTTCGTGGGGGCGTAAGTCGTAGAGGCAATTCCTTCAGTCATGGAAAGTGTGTTCTATGAGGAACCCTTTTGGATGAAAATCTATGAGGAACCCTTTTGGATGTGCAAAAGTTCAGGTCTTCCCTAAATACTAACCTTCAAAACCGTTTGCTTATCATCTTACAAATGAATGCGCAAGTCGTCGGTGCTAACCTACTGCTTTACACATGCTACAGCTCACCCTGTGTCAATTATTTTTTGAGCCTATGTGATCTCACTGAACATAATGTTCTTCCACTCTGACTCTGGAGTCCTCACGTAAGGCTAACAAGAACTCTAAGCCCTAAACCCCAGCCTGAACCCCCAAAAACCCCTAAACCCTGAACCCCTAAAGCCCCGAAAGCCCC